>JAECUM010012543.1:0-16768 GCA_016617855.1 Megalonaias nervosa | reverse complement strand
CCCCCCCCCCCCCCTTCATAAAGGACAGAGTACGCAGGAATATGGAGTGAGAGAGAAAACTTATTTAGGCTTGATGAAACCCTTGAAACTGAAACTTACACCAATTAGCCTACTATTTTGAAATGTTAAAGTGGACATTGTGTAATGTTACTTTTAACACCAACACATCATTTCACCATATACAAATAGCAATTCTGACAAGCACAATAAAATGTCCAACCACCGTTGTGTAATTCAACAGATACAATCTAAAAACTCAACATACGAAATGGAACTTTCAGCGCAGTCAATGTGATTCAACATGTTAAACTGAAACTCTTGACAGATGACAATAAAATTTAAACAACCGCCGTGTAATTCAGAAGATACAATCGAAAAACTTGACATTGGACATCGAATTTTCAACCATCGCTGTGTAATTCAACAGATGAAGTCTAAATACTCAACATATGAAATGGAACTTTCAACATAAACTCGTTAAACCAATACGTAAAATAGGAATTCTAGACGTATGACATGGAAATTTCAACCACCGCCGTGTAATTCAAGTGACACAATCTAAAACCTCGACATAGAAAATATAACTTTCAACCACTACTGTTTAACTCAACAGATACATTCTAAAATTTCGACCTAGAAAATGGAACTTTAAAGACAAGCATTTCTGATACAACACATGAAATTGGAATTCTGGACATATGACATTAAAATTTCAATGGCAGCGTTCTGATTGGACCAATTTTTGTCCGCTACGGCGCCTCATAAATAAATACGTTTCTCCATGTTGCATGTTTCCGCCAGCGTTTTTGTCAGTGCAGATGTCATAATTCAAGGCAGGCATCCCAATGTGAGAAAATGCAACAGACAAGTGAATCAATGAAGACGTTTACTAACACGGACTTTTATTTTGAATGCTCAGTGTAGTACATACATATAGGGTAATGACTAAATGTTGAGTATGGCAGGGAAATGTTAGATGAATGATTTATTATTGTTATTATTATTATTGTTATTATTATTTAGTGCATTCCGTTTAACTGCCCCTCCTCTCCCATTCCTCGTCTGCATGGCCAACACCATTGGTCACGCTACCTGGCGAAGTGGGCAATTAAGTCGCCTAAAATATGTAAAATTCGCCTTCTTCTTTTAGGAAAGCGAAAACGACTTCGCCCTGTGATATTTTTAGAGGTACATTGACAAATCATATCTTTGAGATGCCCCCTCGCCTTAGGTTTATCAGGTTTATTGTAGTATTGTTTTGTAGCGAACGGTATTCTTCAAGCCATCAGTAGCTAGGTCAAGTTTTGATATTAATTACGCTGACAAACAAATTCTTGCACATTCACAGGTATGTGTTTTGATAGTTGACTGACCATTAACCATTTCCCGAGTTGGCAACTAAGGCCCCTATCACTACCCGATTTACGCATGTTATCCTTCGATGATAAAATCATACAAACTTGTGTTTCGAAACTTTAGCAATATTATGTATATGGCAATTTGTGTTTTAAGAATAAAATCGGTGATCTGGATATTTTAACTGCCTCTTGTACACGATTTCATCATAAAATTAGTTTAAAACTGTAAGTGTACCAGTAACGGGAGAGAAAATGGCGGACATCGCTATGTCTGGGAAGTACCAGTTTATTAGATTGTCTGTTTTCCTAAATCATCGAGTAAATATATTCAGAAAAATATACCATTCATAGAAAACAAAGCCTAGGTATATTATGTTATTTAAGATTTAACTTTAAAATTCAATTATATAGGTCAGAAACGTATGAGAAGATGCTATGTTGTGGAATTCGCAGAGAAGCATTGTAAGGTCAAAATTGTTTTCTGACGTGACTCGTATTTGTGACAATACAGAAAAAGCTGCGAAGCAGATAATATTTAATCAATGCCTAAAATTAATACAAGTACGTAGACAAATAAATAAACCATAAATTTGCAATCCTATCATGGACTGTTGTAATGAAGCTATATAGCCTAAAGTGAGTGATTACATTACGAAAACCCCTCCTTCTAAAAATAGATGCACTCACGTCGGTGTTGATTCGGTTGGAAAGAGGGGTTTAGTTCATATACCGACTATAAATGAGCCATGTCTGTAATTTTATGCATTTTAGTGTGATATGTATGAATAGTTACGGTAATGTTTTATCCACAACAAAGAAATGAGGACACGTGTGCATTTGCCCTCATGTACATGGTACAGGGGTTGTATCAAACGCGTTTAGAAATCTTTGAAAGTACCGTTATTGTGAACTTTTAAAAAGTATATAAAAAATGCAAAAATATATTTAAAAAATTGATTAAGGTAGTTGATTAAGCAGTTTTACCAACTTGCAATTACAACAATGTAATCTAGTTACTCAGTTAAATTTTGTTACAATGCAGTTTCTGTTATTCTCTTTTAGAGTCATATGGCCAAAATAACTAAGAAAATTTTCTACTAGAAAATAAAGTATTGCTTAAATCCAATGTTAAATGCAAATATGAATACTGGGAAATAGAGGGCATAATTTAAATAAGAGAACACACATTAGTTATATATATATATATATATATATATATATATATATATATATATATATATATATATATATTGCATTCCTTGCTTCGTGTCCACTTCTCCCTGTTGAGCTCTCACTTCTCCCTGTTCTGTCAAAAAGGAGAAGTCACTTCTCCCTAAAATTCAAGTCTAGCTTGACCCCTGTATATATATATATATATATATATACGTGGATATTCTGAAAAATCTTAATTAATTAGTGTACAGGAATTTCCCAAATTTAAGTTTTAGTCACGAGTGTTTTCTTTACACTAGAATTCTCTTTTTAATATTGGGAAATATTGCCTATATCCAACACATTTCACTCAGTTCCGACGGAATGTAATTCATTCATTAGACAAATTTAAGATATGCATTTAATTTTATAAAACAATAAATTGAAAGAAATAATAATATAATGAATTTGAAGTTATGCTATCATTCATGAGACTATGTATATCATACACCGAATGTATTATAGAGCATAAAATAATAAAACGGCACCTCATATGATTACATGATCAATGCAGTATTGTGTTGCCCTCTTGCGGACACATGCTTGTGATAAATAAAAATATTAATAACAATACAAGTTTGAGATTTATGCCAACAAAGTAGACTATAGACTAAATCATACGGGATTTGGATGACAGGATTTCTTTTACGCACAATCTTGGAAAACATGTTCCTGGAGATTTTAACTAGATGGCTACAATATTCCTCAACGCAATTCTACTCAAATATGAACAAAATGAGACTTTTCGGTTTTGGTGTTCATCAGTTGAAAACCTACAAATACAAACTTTTATTCTTGTGACGTCTAATTTCCAATCTTTTAAAAAAGCGCATGCATAAAATCTGTATTAAAAGAAACAATGTTTTTTTGAATCTACTTTGTGCCAGAGACAAACAACACATCTGTCTGGGGATGCTGTATCGTCGTCATTGTTACCGTCTTCTTTGTGTTCATAATATCTATTCTCCGTAAGAACAGCTTCTAGATCGAGATCATCTCAAGAAAGGTAGTCTGAACATCGTCCGTGCGAGAAAAAGAATACAAAGATATTTGACCCTTTTCTTTCAAAAATCTAATTCCTCTCCACAGGGCAGACATTTTGGCACTATACATAAATGTAAATAATTCGTTAAGCTCGGTAAAAACAAAACCTAGCATTGCGGTGGTAAGATTACCTGCTAGCAGTGACACGAGAATGTTCGTACCTGTCACCACGCAGTCACAATCGCTATCGGCCGGTTCATATTGCATATGAATACACATTATGTAGCTACACACTACACTGAACAAAGAGAGTGGGGTCAGTTATTGATCTCTTTTATAAGAGAGAAAAAGAATACATGCATTTGTTATGATGAGGACTCTGTTTTTGGCTTCGTTCATGTCTTTGAGTTCGTTTTTGGGTATATACTATATTTGAATGACTGTTTGATACACTACAGGACTTGACGCTTTAAAGAGAAATAAAAATGTTAATTCTAAATGCAACTTCTGTGTATAATGTATTAGACTATGCCATCTTACAGGAAGCCAGTACAATAGGTGTCATGGTGGAAGGGTACACATAATACCAATGAAAAGACTTGCATTGCGGCCAGTTGGAATATCAAATTACCAAAATCTGAGCTTATGGTTCTATATTATAGGTTTTAGCTTGCTTAATAATTCCATATTTAGGCTTAGCCAACTCTGAAGAGTTTCCCACTGGCTGTTGTATTGCTAATACACACGGTCTTTCCTGTCTTTCCTTTCTAATATATGTATTAAAGGCATATGTAAGCAGGGTATGACAATATTTACAGACAGATTCCATTAAGTATGCCCGACATTAGGCAACAAAAGAGTATGAAACTATGATCAAAATTCAAAGTATTCACTGAAATATTCGAATGAATATGCCAGACTTATGTAACAAAGACTATGAAAATATCAAATTATTAACTGTCATATTCCATTAGGTATGTCAGACCTTGGGAAACAAATGAGTCTAAAACAAGCACAGACATTTTCCACCATGTAATGAATATAGTACAAGTATCAGTATGCAGAGTATGAAAATATTCACTGACAAACTCCATTGGATTTTTATATGTAACTTATGGATCACTTGCTGTTTTCTAGTGTCAAAATCCCAACATTGACAAGACTGTAACCAACTTTTTCCTCTCCTCCTGTGGCCATTTTATCTTGTTATGTGATTGTGCTTCAGGGTCAATGATTCCAAGTGAAATGAGTTTTCAGCCTAACACAATGCTTCCACAACAACTGGGCTGCAAAATACAGACAGGAATATTCTAGTCGTATCCATGTAATATACACAACTAATATTTAGTTTATGAATTATTGTACAGATATCAGCTTGCTTGTAACATAAAATATCTATAAAAATGAAATCGCATCAACATTATTGTGTGTAAAGAGCTTATCAAAGCTGCAAATACATACGCTGTTTTTTACACGCAAAATGTAATCATCTTTAAATTCCCAAATCATCTTGGTGGTTTTGTGTGATCTTAGAGGTGTTGTGTGATCTTAGAGGTGTTGTGTGATCTTAGTGATCTTGTGCATCTTACAGTAGCTAATGATTGTAACGATTGGACGAAGCATTGTGCTTTGTTGTTTGGGGAGTTATTGGTTGGTGTTAATAATGTAGGTGGAGTTAGTGGTGGGTATAAATACTGTAGATGCGGAGTTAGAGGTGGGAAAATACTCTAGATTTGGAGTTAGTGGGTGTAAATGATGTGGATGGGGAGATCAGTTTTAGGGGTAAATACTAAATTATATGAGTCAGTTAATGGTGGTTGTAAATAATGATGATGAGGAGTTAGCAGGATGTGTAAATACAATGAATATGGAGTTAATAGTGGGTGTGAATACTGTGGATGGGGAGTTAGTAGTGGGTTTAAATACCTTAAATGGGGAGTTGGAGGTGGGTTTAAAAACTATAGAGGGGAGTTAGTGGTGTGTGTAAATAATGTAGATGGGGAGTTAGTGGTGTGTGTAAATAGTGTAGATGGGGAGTTAGGGGTGTGTGTAAATAATGTAGATGGGGTGTTAGTGGTGAGTATAATAATAGTGGAGGTAAGCAATCCGTGCAAATACCAGTAATGATTGCTGCTAACGAATCTTCATCTACTCTTATTGACCTCGCAGTCACAGGAAATGACGTGCGCATGATAATTTTACCTTATAATCGCACTCGCTAAAAATAAACAACTTTCTATGCATTAAATGACCTAAGTGTGAGCTAACTCTGATTTAACATGTGAACGTCTAACTCAGTGAGACTGTACAACACTTTCCATCATAGTAGTAGATAGAAAGGCTGGTTTTGGCTCCAACCCCCTCCCCACTCTCAGAAAAAATATAAATTTACTCTCTCGGGACCTAAAATTCCACCCAAAAACGATTTACCTAAAATTAAAAAAACTGGTTCTAGCTCAAATATATTTTGAGATTAAATGAGCCTATCCCCAGCCTTCTATCTACTACTACAATCACTTTCACAGCCCGATAAAATCGGGGGAAAAAATAATTCTCAGTTATTCTGTTATCTGTTTGATTATTAAACAAATAAATATATAAATTGCCCAACCAGCCTTTCAAAAGACTATAAAATAAATCTACAGGATTTTGTTTGTAAGAGATGTTGCATTATATATGCAGTCTGGAAATCAATAATACTATACATCAGCCAAGCCTTACAAACGTACCTGTTTACGAAATCTACAGGGTTTTGTTTGTAACAGATACGCAATCTGGAAATCAATAATACTATACATCAGCCAAGCCTTATAAGCATATATGTTTCAGTATCAGACAAGCAACACCCACGCAAAATAACATAAAACAGGGAGATATGGGAGCAACATAAAACATGGAAATGTGTCAGCAAAATAAAACATGGAGATGTGTCAGCAAAATAAAACATGGAGATTATAAGAAAATCATGGAATTACCAGAAAACAGCAGTATATAAGGCAGTTAGAATTTTCTTCTTAAGCACTTTCAAGAGGACATCTTCACCGAGCGAAAAGGTAAGTGACGTTTTTCATATATTATTTATATCATACTTTTTTGGATAATCTTTTTCATATCTACCGACTCTCATTGGTAAAATATCTGTTAACATACTGTCAATAGTACGAAACTCGCGTATTAAATCGTCCATATCATATTTTATACCCCGTAGGTAAGATCGTATCTGATGAAGTAATTTTTTGTAAGTTATACTAGATGTTTTGCAGGCATTTTTTGGGTCACAAGTCGAGGTTCAATCTTTTTACACGCTGTTGTAAGAGAACCACCAATACCTGATATTATTAACAAAAACGGGTTTAATGATGCACCACTCGAAATAACAGCGGTAAATATGATATTACTCGAAGTATTTTGTTATAATATTATAACATTGTTTCACGCACCAAAGTTTTTTTTATGATAAAATTTGTAATATTGCATTAGCGCGTCAACATCTTGTTTTGGAATTTCTTTTGAAATGTGATTGAAATCAAATATATATTTTTTCATTATATAATATTAGTTTACAACAATGCTAGTTCTTGGTTTGATTAAGTAATTATTTGTGGTGTTTCAGCTACAAATTCCAAACACCACCAGTAAGACGTTGCGGTAATTGTTTGATTATCTGCTTCCAGTAAAAATATTTCTTCAGCATCTTTATTTAACACTATAGATACAACTCCAGAGAAAGCATCGGTTGAATGACGCCACGGAAATGTTGTAGTATAAATTTTAAACTTTGCAGAGCTAAAGATATACAGTCTATACACACCAGTAACTTCTGCGGTATGTTTGATAGTGTTATTTTGCTGTGACCATGTTGCTAATCCTGATGCTACTGTGTACACGATATTTTTAATTTGTCCGTGTGGAATTTTAATCAGATTAGTTTTTTGAACAATATTAGGTATTCCACTGACAATGTCGTTAAGTTTCGTGTTAACGTCGGCTAGTTTTATGTCAACGGTTGGTTGTTCCCCAAAAAAATTCTTTAAAGGGTTTGTTTATGTTTCTACGAAAATTTAAGAACGTTTCTACATGTCTAGAAAAAGTAGTACTGAATGTAGTCATTTCATCACCGATTGTTTTTAACGAAGTTGAAATAGGAATTTCCTTATCATCAACGTATTTCTTCGTTGCAGCATCAAAATCAGATTCTGGTGTTCTAAGATTATTAATGCCGTTATTGTTCATGTTGAGAAATGCACGCATTATACCACCGTTGGCCAAAACGTATTTAGATTCTTGATCATCGACAAATTTTTTTGTTGCTGCGTCTGTATCTGAGGCTGGGTTTCCAAGGTCTATAATTTTCTTTTGATTCATAATAATATGACCCGTGAATGAATCACCAGCTTTTTTGACATAATCGTTAATCGAGTTACAGGAATCTTGTATCTTACCTTGATTAGTAAAAGTAACAATATTATTAACAACCGCGGTGGGAATTCGTACAAGTACATTTGACAGTTGTACATTACTCGTCTTTAATCGTCCTTGTTTATCCTGGAAAACAACGACTTCATTTTGATCCACACTTGTGATATTTAATAAATTATCAATCTCATTTCTTAGCTGATCAAGAGTTGCGTACTTAGATAAGTCACCTTGACAACCTTCAGTCAATAAATCTCCTGTTAATGTTCCAAATTTTGTATAGTAGCTCATTATTTATTGTCCTACATAAAATTGTCAACATTAGTTAGTTTAATATCACATACAATTATATAACAACGATGGAAAAATCGTCGATATTAAACTTTGATACAGAGCGGTTGGTGAAACATAAACATAACAATGAACTTCCAGATTGTCATTATCTTATTGTTGGGCGAACTGGATCTGGAAAAACAAATCTGCTTATGAACTTGCTTCCGGCGATAATTTTAACTACGATCGAGTTTATATTTATACAATTAATCCGCAGCAAGATAAGTACGAGCTACTTAGCAAATATAATGACAAACTTCGTGATGATCTTGAGGCTGGTGAAGATTTTTGTTATAATCAGACAACCAGAAGATCTTGTTCCAGTTAATCAACTTGATTCGGATGAACATAAGATAGTTGTTTTTGATGATATTCCGTTAAACAATGTTGAAATGAACAAAATAAAATCATATTTTTCACTGTCGCGAAATAAGAAATGTAATTCTGTTTATTTAGCTCAAGGTTTTTATAATGTTGACAGATTTATTCGGCGAAATACTGGTTGTTTTATATTTTTTCCGGGACTGGATAATGTTGACGTTAGAAATATCGCGAACGAGCAATGCGGTGATGTAACAAAAGATAAATTTATCGAATTATATCATAAAGCTACAAAGGATAAATATAACTTTTTCTTATTTAATAAACTTACAAATGATCCAACTAATATGTTTCGCTGTTGTATTGACATTTACTTGCAGTAATGTGTTTTCCACTTCTTAAAAGTTTATAAAATTTATATATAATAATTATGGATAAACGAGCGAAATATAGAAAACATATAGAAGATCTAAAAAAACTTGCTCAATCTCAAGCGGCATTTAAGCAAAACGTACAGCAAGCACGACGCGGACAAGTAACTGCTGCAGAAACAACAGCTACGATTCTCAAACCAGTTACTGAAGCACTACTTGGCAAACAACCTGAAACTAGGACGCTGTCAGACGAAGAAGTTAAACAACTTCAAGAAAAAGGTTTAGTCGGGCTTGTTAAGGAACAACAAGAAGCAGCTGCTGCAAAAATTATTAGAAGATCTGATGAAGAAAAGTTAAAGTTAGCTAGAGAACTTGTAAAACATATTGCTGATCCTGCTGCTAGACAAGCTGAATTAAGACTGCTATTAAATAATCCACTTTTACTTGAACAAAGATTATCAGAAAGAGTATTAGTTGATCCGATTGGAATTAGGTTAGAAGATATAGAAAAAAAAAATTGAAAAATTTTATCCAAGTGCATTATCACAATTTGAAATAGACTTAAAAAATATAAATAACAAAATAGAAGATAATGAGTATAAAATGTTTAGCGTAACATATCGTTTTAAAGATTCGAGAATATATGATATTTTAAGAAAAGAATATAATGCTGACGAAACAATTGCACAGTTAACGCAAATATCAGAGGATAATAAGAAACAGATTGATTTAGTGGTGCCGGAAAATAAACAATATTACGAAGCTATTAAAAAATACCGAGAAGGTATTATCGCTGATCTTTATATTAAAGCTATTAATCAAATAATTAATGAAAAAAAGTACGTTCATCACAGTAATGTTTTGAGTACCATAGCAAAAGAAATAGATTTAAAAAGAGTACCGGCAAATATTAAAGAACCAATAGTTGTATTTTCAGAGAAAATTGAAGAACCAATAGTTATATTCCCAGAGGAAACTGAAAGAAGGAAGCAAATTGAAAAAAAATAGAAAAATAGCAGAAGATAAAATAACAAAATCCGATTACGAATCTTTTATAAAAAAATATGATATTAAAGATATTAATAATATTACTAAATTGTCACAAGACGAACATGATGATCTTATTAATGAAATAGATAATATTTATAAAACTGGATCAGAAGCTTATAGTAGAATTAGTAAAGCTAAAACAGAAGATCTTGAAAAACTTTTTAAACGTTATAGAGATTCTATTATTGCCTATAATTTAAAACTCTTAGCGGAGAAATTTAGATCTGGAGAATATAAAAATATAGAATTTTACGACGTGTTTAAAGATAATGATAATCTTCGCATGAGTAAGATTGGAACTGGTGTAAAAATATTTACATCAACTGCTGAAATGATAGGCAGATTAATGCTATTAATATCATCAAAAGAAGCTGGTAATATTAGTGTTGAAATTGATAATGAAATTATTGATATACTTGATCATCTAAGATCGGAAAATTTGTTAACATCTGACGAGTATTAAACTTTACACCGCGACTTAATTTTATAAATATTAATTTTGTAAATGTTAATGTTGTAAATATAAATTTTGTAAATGTTAATTTTGTAAAAATATAATAAATAACAATGTCAACAACATTAATGCTAGAATCTAGTACAACCGCAAAAGATAGCGCAAATTTTTCAGTAAATTATATTCCGCCAATACAACTTGATACTGAGAAACAGTATGAAATTGAATTAATTTCTTGTACTTGTTGGAATGCTATGGCTAACGTAAAAACTGGTGTCAATGATGAGATTGCAATTATTTCAATAAGAGACACGCAATGGAAAACATTTAAATTTCCACAAGGAGCTTATAATATCAATGATCTAAATAAGACGATAAAAGAGCTTATGCAAAAAGAGAAGATAAAATCTGATAATTTCGAGTTAGCAGCGAATTATAACACGTTACGAGCTAGAATGACAATAAAAAATGTCAGTTAGTTTTATATCACCGAGAAGTATCGCACCACTGATAGGATTTGAGCATAAAGAGTATTATTTAGATCCTAATGAACCTATTACGTATGACGGTGAACTGCCGGTAAATATAACTGACGTAAATACAATATTAGTAAATTGCTCTATTGCTTCTGGATCTTACTCAGCCCAGGGCAGTAAAGGACAAACGATTTACAGTTTCTCGCCAGATGTTCCACCAGGTTCTCTCATGCAAATTACTCCGCGTCATATTATATATTATTCGTTAAATATTGAAAATCAAATATCATCAATAAGTATACAATTGACAGATCAATCCGGAAAACAATTGGATCTTAACAACGAGGTTGTTACTTATTATTTACACTTGCGCGCAATAGCTTCGTGATTGACAATAAAAATTATACAACCTCAGATATAATGAAACAGAGAAAAAAAAATTTATCGAAGAAAATAGTAGGAGGATTTTTTGGAAATATATTTACTAAAGTTATTGAAAATGTTCCGGGAATCGCGCGTAAAGTTGCACCAATTGCACTTGACGCAGGTAAAGCTTTTGCAACTGGAGCCGCATCTGCCGCTGGAACTGCGGTGGGACAAAAAATAGGTGATAAAATAAAAGGCGCACCGTCTACATCTGAGATAAAACAAGCTATTTCAGAAATCGCTCCTACAAAAGAAACTCAACGTGCTATGATAACAACAATGAAAAATTTTTTTTTCACCGAAAGGCGAGCAGATTATACAAAAATTAATATCTAAAGTAACGGCGCCGCAATAAAATTTTATATAATCTAATAAATAAAAAATGTCTGTTAAAAATTATCTCGATTTAGCAGAAACTGATGACACCGATGACACTGTAACAGAATTTGAGTATGTTGAATATCTCGATGAAAATTCTAATGAACCAAATAAAACTGGTATTAGAACATTTAATACTCGAGACGAAGATGTATTTCTACTGCCACATAAGGCAATGTTAGAAGTTCGCGGTCAGATTATGACAGTAGCCAATCCACCTGTTGCAATTGCAGCTGGAACAGAAGTAGCTCTTATAAATAACGGCTGGTGCTTGTTCAAAAGTGCTCGATATCAACTAACTAATCAAACTGTCGAAGATATTTCAAGTCACTTACAAGTTGCAAGTACAATCGTAAATATTCTTTCGTTTTCCGACGATTACTCCAGATCAACTGCAACGAATATGATGTGGTTTAAAGATACTGGAACTGGTGGTTTAGCCGTACCAAATGAACTTCTCTCCAAAGGTGTTTTGGTACACGGAGCTGAAGCTGCTGCAGATTTTCCAATTGTAAGAGATTTTCTTATCGCTAATACTAATAATTTTGGTATTGCAGCACCAGCTGCAGCCGCTAATCAAGATGCTACACGAATCTCGCTTATTGCTGCTTGTAATAAGTTTGGTATAACACCACCAGCTGCAGATGCGAACGGTGTTGCAATGTTAGATTTAGTTAATAAAGCAATTAACGTAAAAAATCCGCGTTATAATGAAGGTTTTGCTAAGAGAAAGGCACTTGCAGAAGGATCACGTCAAATTACAATGATGCTTCCGTTAAGTACAATATTTGGATTTTGTCGCGATTACGATAAAGTATTTCGTGGAGTTAAACATACACTTATTTTAGATCGAGCAGAACAAAACAACTGCTTGTTTAGGTCAGGCGGAGCTGATGTACAATTTATCATAAACAAACTTGCTTTGTGGATGCCATGAATAACGCCGTCAGTCACTAAAATGTCAGAACTAAATAATATGCTTGAAAATCGCACAAACAAGATTTATTTTCAGCAACATAAAATATATCAAACAGCAGTTCCAAATACTACCGACTACACATGGCGAGTTACAACAACATCAAGCGAACAACTGCCGAGAGAATTGTTTGTCGTATTTCAACAGCAAGCGCGACGTGGTAACCAACAACAAAATAATGCGATATTTGATAACGCTGATGTTAGACGAATATATGCTAGACTAAATTCGAAGCAATATCCAGAACGAGCGATAGAATGCAATTTTGCAGATGACGCTATTAAAAATATTACTCGACCTTACATGTATCTACTCGACGCAGTACAAAAATATCAGGATGTTGAAGATGGATCTCAAATATCAGTAGAGGAATTTCGTACACTTTATCCAATATTTTATTTTGATGTTAGTAAACATAGCGAGTGAGCAGTTGACTCAACAACTGATATTGAAATTACTTGGACATTAGGAGCAGCTCCTATAGCACAGTTGTACGTGTACGCGTTAGTGATCAGCGACAGATTTGTTACGATAGATTCCGTTGGAGGTAAAATGACGGTATAAGTTTAATCTACAATCGTTATATAAGATGACAAAATATATTATAAAAGAAATATATTTGACTGATGGTCAAGTTAAAAAATTAGCAGCTGCTGTTGCAAAACAGGGACAGGTATCATTAAAAATCAACCCTGACATTTCCAAGGGTATTTTAACAAAATTAATGTTGACAAAAAATCAAATAAACAGGTACGATCGTAAAAAACCTTTTGTTTTAAATTTAAGTGCCGCACAAATAATAGCGATGTCAAAACAAGGTGGTTTCTTTGGTCCGGCATTATCTGTACTAGCTAGCACGTTATTACCTAAAATTTTACCAGTGTTAGGTACATTAGGACTAGCAGCAGCGTCTGGCGCAATATCTGGCGCAACAAAAAAAAGCAGTTGAGGGTAGTGGAATAAAGAAAATAGTTTAAAGCTTAATTTTATGTGACTGATAAATATAATGCCACAACGAAGAAAAACAGCAACGAAAAAAAGAAAACAACGAAACATCGAAGAACAACCAAAGTAGTAATTATTCCTTACGCTCCACTTTTAGCGGGACTAGTGGGAAGTCTACTGCCCAATCTGCTAGGAATCGGACGTGGTCTAATGTTGCCGGGAACACGGCCACCCCGCTAAGTAACTTTGATATACTTGATAAACTAAAACAAGTAAAAAATTTCCACGGAGTTTATTCCAAAGATGAACTCGACACCGAAGTTGTTGCATCAGGTGGTTCGTGTGTGATAAATATACAAGATTCCAATGACTGGTCCAGCACGCATTGGGTAGCAGTTTATAATAACAATTACTTTGACTCGTTTGGACTTCCTCCGAGCGATGCAATAAAAAAATATATAAAACAAAAATATAAAATAATATATTATTCGTCCAATCAACTTCAACCTGTTGGAACTTCTGCTTGCGGATATTATTGTATAATGTTTATTAAACAAATGTCCCAATCACCTGACAATGTCAGGAAATTTAATTTTTTAAAGTTTATTTTGCAGTTTGATAAGCAACCTTCTCACGCTAATGATGAGATTGCAATAAATTTTTGTAAATCTATCTAAAGCTTGCAATAAATTTTATCTAAATTTATAAATATATAATGTCAACATATTGTCTCAAATGTAAAACTAAAACAGAAAATATCAATGAAACAACAGAAAAAAAAAAACAACAGGACGATGCTGAAAAGTATTTGTACAATCTGTGGAGAAAGAAAAAGTATGTTTTTAAAGAAGTCGTCGGGAGCTGGTTACCCTCCTGACGTTGTCAGGGAGATTATTTTAGTAGATGATTAACTGACTGTCTCTGACGAAGATAATTACCACTGGTTTTTATTTTTTAGTCAAATTTCTTTTTTTCTGAGGGCAAAAACCCCAGCACTTTTCAATATAAATTTTTGCATTTTTTGATAATTTTTGCTTTTTTTATCCAAATTTTGCTGATTTTTCATAAATTTTTCGTTAATTTTTGCTGGGTTTTTTTTAGAAAAATATTGAAAAACATGAAAATTTATATTGAAAAGTGCTGGGGTTTTCACTCTCCGAAAATAAGAAATTTGACCAAAAAATCGCTAAAAAACAGGCAAAATGGTCGAAAAAACGTCAAAATTTGACCAAAAAACAGGCAAAATTAAATTTTTTCAGAAGTATTTTTCAGATTTATAAAAAAATCATTATTTTCAGAAATATTTTGTCGGTTATTTTAGTAGACGACTAAAAATATAGAATGATATGCAAGTGCGATTCTGACAGAGATTTATGCCTCGAGCAAAATAAAATTGTCACATACTGTCAACGTTGTAACAACAGAGAAATAATTGGAACAGGTATAGATATACATAAATTAATTGGCAAATTACCAAAACCAAAAGGAGGCTGGACATTGCCAGGCCATAAATATACTGGACCTTATAATCCTCTCGATAAACAACTAGATGAAAATGATAATCCGCTGCCAGGACAAGAGCCTTATAATCAAGTTGATGCAACAGCAATGCGTCATGACATTTGTTATCGTGACATTGAACGTCCTGATAACGCTCGTGCAGAAAACTCAAAATCGGATTGTGATAAAGTAATGTTAGACGAACTTCGTGATATGGAGCCGACAAATATGCGAGAACGTTTTGATAGAAGGCTGGTACAGGGTTTTATTGGAGCAAAATATAAATTAGGACTCGGAAAGGAATTATATGATGATCTCGCAGCCGAACTACATAAACCTAAAAAAAAAAGTTTACGCGACGTAAAGTTGTCGCGAATGCCGTTGATGATATCTGGGCGATAGATTTAGTAGATGTGTCAAATCTAGCTCAGTTTAATGATAATAAGAAATACTTGTTTAACGTTGTAGATGTTTTTAGCAAATATGCTTTTAGTGTTCCAGTTTTAGACAAGACAGGAACGTCAATGACTGATGCGTTAAAACAGATTATCGTTAGTACAGAAAGAAAACCAAATAAAATCTGGACCGATCACGGAGCAAATTTTTTCAATAAAAAGTTTGAGAAGTTTTTGGAACAAAATAATATCAAAAAGTATGTTACAGGAAACGAAGGTAAAAGCGTTGTCGTCGAGCGATTTAATCGCACTCTAAACGAAAAAATACATAAATATTTGACAGCTAAAAATACAAACAGATATGTCGATGAGCTTCCGCAGATAGTTGACGAATATAATAAAACGAAACATCGAACCACTAAATTGTCGCCAAACGACGCAATCAAAAATCTAATATTAGCAAATGAAAACATGTACCGCAGACATAAATTTAAAGTAGGTGATAAAGTTAGAATTTCTCTGACGAAAAAAGTATTTGAAAAAGTATTTACTTCAAACTGGAGCGAAGAAGTATTTGTTGTTGATAAAGTACTTTTAACAATACCTGTAACATACGCGTTAAAAGATTTATTAGGTGAGACGATCATTGGTAGTTTTTATGAACAAGAACTACAGAAAACTGAACAAGATGTTTTCGTTATTGAAAAAGTTATTCGAAAACGCGGTGACAAAAGTTTAGTTAAGTGGCGTGGGTATAGCGATAAATTTAACAGTTGGATCCCAACCAAGTCGATCCAATAATGTTATTATAAATTTGTTCGTATTTCACAAGCACAGATTTACATTTGATAGTTTTACATAACGAAATTAAATGTAATTTTTTTTCATTATCAACTGGCATCAAATTGAATATCTTAGCAATAATAAAATCGTATTTTATACTCCTTCGCTGGCCAGTTATTTTTAGATTCAAAAACGGTTTGATAAGCTGCCAAAATATTTGTTGTTCGGCAACAGTAAAATCAAATTTTATTATTTTTTTTAGCAATGTGATACTTAACATTATATCGTCCAGTTGTTGGTCTGCTGTAATTTGTTCTGTCAACGACGGTGACTATTTCATCATCATCGTCAGATTCGTTGTTTTACAAAATATCATCTTCACTATAG
>JAECUM010012542.1:0-20177 GCA_016617855.1 Megalonaias nervosa | reverse complement strand
TATATATATATATATGTACCAATGAATGAAATCAAAGACAGAATTAACCCATCCAGAAACAAAATAAAATATGTTTAAAGACAAAACCAAAACACTCAATTCACAGACAACATAAACAGATTAAGTTGGTAAAGGGTGTACCAGGCCTGCATCATAGTGAATAATGAACAGATGATGATTTGGTGTAAGGATTATGAGAGCCCCAGTGACCAGTGATGGTTTTAATAACGGTAACATCAAAATCTTTTACAGTGATAACCAAACCTGGAAAATGATATCACTTATTCGCCCCAGGTATTATTGATCAACAACAACAGCTGTGGTTAAGCATAGGAAGTGGGGTGGATCACTCTAAGCAGCTTTCAGAAAATAGCATTAGTCCAAAACAGAGCAATTTTGCATCATACCATGTACTCATGTGTTAGCTAGTTGCATGGAATTTGGGGTTTTCATGGAGAGCAATTTAGACCCGAAATCTTGCATATGTGGCCTCATGTTTTTAACCTGCATTTTAAGCCATGATGAAATGTTTAGCATGTGTTCCTCTTATTTTGCAAAATACTTAACAAATGAAGAAATGATCTTTATTTTGATATAACTGTGGTTAAAATCGATCAAACTCTTGGGAAGCTATGAATTGTTATAACAGTATCCTTTGTAGCACCTTTTGCTGGACTTGGTTTATATTTTACGGTAAACTGTAAAGCGGAAAATGACATAAACTTAGTTACGTTATAATCACGGATAAAGGCATAACAGTTTTGTCTGAATCAGCACTGTTTTATTTAAGTAAAAACAACCCTTAACACAAATGGCTTATACCACCTATAGGTGACTTGTATGTCATTACAAGTCAGATATAGGTAATGCATGATTTAATAATGTTTTCACTTATACTTTAATTATATGGACTGATATTTCACTTACATATGCAAAGGATAAGTAACTTATAACTGACTTTTAAGTTCCTTATACGTCAAGCATACTTCACCTATAAGTCAGTATAGGATTTTTTATGTAAGGCAAAAAAATGTGTTTGTTTTCGGTCAGCCATTGGTCCCTATTTTTCGTTGCCAAACCTAGCACTTTTTCCTCGCGGGTTAAAAAAACATTATAAAAATGTTTTTAAAAAACATTCCAGAAATTAATTTGTGAATCTAGTTTAGCCCAGTATGTGATGCTTTTAGTACATTATATTCTAATCATTACCATATATATAATGTTTAAAAAATTATAAAAAAAATACCTACCTACCCTAATTTTAAAACTAGTGCAATAGGAAACACACAATATTTCTTTTGGCCTAAGAGTTTACATAACAACTATTTTATTCCAAGCAAGTAGACTAAGTATCTAACCCAGGGACACACAATACTAGATAATGGATGCCCACTCATATAGCAAGAATGTCCAAGTATTGAACATGGCTATAACATGACGAAAACAAAATACGACAATATTATTACTATAATCTGGAAAGACATGTTTGCTAATTGTCACATATATTATTCAAGTACACAGACAAACACAGAAGTAAAGACAGAAAGCATGCACACATATAGGTTGAATTAAGGCTTTACTACCCTTTTTGCAGAGCTGGTTGGAGTTTGGCTAAATTCCATACATTCCTGTGCAGATCCAGATGAACCTGGCGTTCCTCCAGTGATTTTTTTGGGAACACATGTGGATAAGTTTTGAAAGGTAGGTCAGTTTGTATATCCTAACAGCTGCAGCATCTTAAGAGGGCATATTGTTTTGCTTCTGTACATCCATAGAGCTGTGAATATCTCAAATCTGTCTTCACTTGATAGCACAAAAAATAAAAAATTTAGAGCCTTAATAGCATGCTTTATAATGATCAAAGGCTGATTATATATGTTTGGGCCATTATATTTTTAAAGTTCTTGGACTTAGGCCTTTTTTCTACCATAAAGTCTGTAGATTTCATGGTTAGATTTTCAGGCAATTACACCAGTGTATTGCTGAACATGTCATACAGAAGACGAGCTTATGACGGTAAGCAGTGCATTTAATTAGGTCTAACAAATTTTTAAAGTTAACTTGAACCTTAATTACCCCCATAATATCACAAACTGCAATTCCAAACCCCATGGAGCTCAATGCCTTCTTGCAATCTTTCAACTTAATGTAATCCTTTAAAAAAAAAAAAAAAAATTCTTGAAGACCGTGGAGATGGCAATCATTATTCCTATTCCCTGTATGTGACATAATCAAATCAATGCATGAAGTCCACTAATCATAATTATTGGCCTTCTTGCTTTCCTCCCCAAGAATTTGAATATTCTCTTTTATTATTCTGTACCGACTATTAAAACCTTTAAACAGTTGATTGACACTTTCATCCTAAAAATGTATCGCTTGATGCCTCCATCAGTGCAGTGACATTCTTTCTTCTATTCCAATCTGAAGAGAGAAAAAATCTCTGCTGTTAAGGACTATATGGCAGCCCTATCCAATATGCTTAAGTTTTTAAAAGGCCATTAGTTTAGATCCTCATATTTACAATCTTATAAGTATTATGAACCACTGCATTAAACTTTTATTTAGAGAATCTTACCCTTGTAAGCATTTTGCTGCTTTTCTTAACATCTGCGAGAAGAAGGAGAGGGCATGAGCTCCATGCCTTGCGTGTAAAGATAGACTAAATTTGTTTACAGTTCAGTATCAGTTAAAAGTCCTTTTCTCTCCAGGTTCTTTTTTCTGAAACACCAGCCTCCTTCAGCAGCTCCAGTCTCCGTAGAGATGCCCACTCTCAGTTCTAGCTGTACTGGGCATGATCAGGATGGACTGTTATGCCCATTTAATAGGGTTCTGCAGTTCTATTTGGCTATATTTAGATGGATATGAAAGGTTCGGAAGAGCAGTTTTCTTCGTCTGCAGGAATCTGCTGATACTTTTGCTTCCACTATTTCGAGGTGAATTGTCCACTCGTACGCCATTGGACAGTGTTATGAGAGTCGTGTTTTGGAGGTCACATACAACTCTCTTTTCTCTCAGTCTTCATTCTTTTGCACACCAGAGCAGACTCATATTTTCTTTGGGGTCAGTAGTCACATCACTACATGTAGTCCAAGCTCATGCCAACCAACATTAGTTTACATTTGTACCTTAGAGGATGAGTATATTTTTACACCAGTTTTGTGAGATTGTTTATATTAATGATAGCATTATCTTTTATCACACTATAATAAGGTAAAATCGGCATGATTTAAGTTACGATAGGGCCATGTTCTTATACTAGTACATTAGTCTGTTGCATGAAATGGTCAACTGTTAAGTTAGTTGAACCATATCTCTCATCGCAAAGGGTGGCTGCAGTTCCATCATTCTGTAATAATTACAAAGCAGAATAAGATCTTGCAAATCTTGGATGTGATCAAGATTTTAGAAATAAGAATATGTTTCTTTTCTTTTATTCAGTATATCCAGATATAAAGGATATATGTATGCATTTGTCAGAGAATATTGGAGATAACTAACTAAAGGCCATATATTCAGTACTAGCATATATGTCCTATATGCATGTTATGTAATATGTACATTAATTAATATGCATATGTATATATTCCATTTATCTGTATGTAATACGAACTTGGATTTCATATGTGTATGTATATTAGTACATTATATTTATATGTGTGTAATATATATATATATATATAACTTATATATATATATATATATATATATATATATATATATATATATATATATATATATATATATATATATATATATATATATATATATATCCTTGTGCTTTTGTCTTTCTTCTTCACCCGACATGCCAGAAGGAGCTAAAGAAGACATCACAACCGTACAGTACACAGCCACAGGGTAAATGTATATTTGGTTCACTAGTTCTGCATTCAAGCACATGTTACCAGAGTGCTTAACCACTTTTTTGCTACAGCAAATATTATCATCCCTTAGGAAGCAATAATATATAGAGTGATGTGACAATGTGTACTGTTGTTCATATCATACAATTTTCATCCGTAATTACTTTCTATGGAGGATATTAAAACATTATTTACAAGTGTATTCTCGTTTTGGAAAAACAACGTAAACATTCTTAGAATCCATTGAGAAATATGTATAGGGTCAATGATGAGATGATTAAGAGCATCATGTCATTCCAGTGTCTGTGCCTGTGATTTTGCCTATATATATATATATATATATATATATATATATATATATATATATATATAGCCACTAAAATGTCTTGAAAGCCTTTGTATTATCAGTACTATATGGCTTTGTCTATTTTTTTATTGACAAAGCATGTGATTAATTTACAATGAAATTTTCAATCCATGATATTTCTACTGAAATTTGACACATTAAGCTTAAAGAAGTGGGTAAAATTCTCTACATTGGTAATTCAGGCATGATACAATTACTACTCTTTTGAGGCTTTTAGGCTGATAATGTTTGTAAATTTTGAAAGGGAAGTTAGTTTATGCTAATTAGTAATCTTGTACAAGCAGAAAAGAAAGGACTTGCATCTCAGTAGTTGACCTATCCATAAGGCCAAAGGAGCTTGTGATGTAGCCCTGCTATGTTTGTGTATCATCCATCTAAAAACAGAGTTTTCTTGCTACTCTGGAATACACATTTCTGATGTGATTCCAATCAAACCTGGAATAATATCATCAAAAACGGAAGGTAGTTGAATAATGAGCAAGATTCATTTAAACTAATCTTCCTTCTGATCTTCCTTCTGATTGACTAATCTTCTCATCCCTCTGGAGGCAATATTTCTGATCCAATTTTGACCAAACCTTTCAAATATGCTCATATCATTAAGATCACACATACATTTAATATGCTAATTAGGTGATCTTGCTGTCACGGAATGTTATATATATAACAACCATTCAACAGAGCGTTGGGGATGAGAAGACCTTTCGGATTTGTGTTTGACTCCGCAAGATATATGTCCCAATATTTCATATCATATTTCACTAGTTGAGTGAAAACGAAATCTGACTAGTTGAGTGAAATGCATCATACATCACTATTTCAGCAAACTATATCATTTATCACTATTTGTGTGGAAATTGTCAGTGTTGACGTGAATCATTTTTTTCCCATTGTTTGTGTGGAATAACTTTGGATCATTATATTATTGTATCGTTATACTAATTAAGGTTTTTTCTCACATATCAGTTCACATTTCATTTAAATCGAAATACATTATCAGGTTCATGTATATTTTTTGTTAAATATCCAATATTTGGATTTTGTGGGTGCACAAATCAAACAGAATCTTTTCCATTGAATCATTCATCAATAAACATTGTATTTTTGTCATCATCAAAAGTGTTCTTTGTCATAATCCGAACTCAACCTGGTTGTCTTGTTACACTTACACATGATTGGCAGAGATTACTATTCAGCTGGAATCCAAATTTCTTATTTCACTTTGATCAAACTCTAATCGTCGGCTTATATCATCAAGGTCATGGATAGGTTCAGTAATAGGTGTTATCTACTTACATTATCTTGCATCTCATTTATCGACCCTGTTACCATTCTCAATGCTGCGTTTCTGATCTGATTTTGATCAGGCTTAGGAGATATACTTATGTCATCAAGATATTGAACACATGTATTAACGAGTGAGATCCACACATACCAATGAGGTTGATTTTGTATCTGAATGGCTGAGCTAGTTAACATTCTAGAGGAGTATTTGTGATCCGATTTCTATCAGACTTGAAATGTAAGTTTGTATCATCAAATTCATGAACAAGTTCAGTAATGAGTGAGGTCCACATGATGATATAATGATGTTCTAAAGAATAATGTATCTGTACCTATTAGGTGCCCAAAGGTCATTACGACTAAGGCTTGAAGGTTAGTCCAGTAGCTGAAAATATCTTAAGTACTTTTAGCCGTCTCAGAGTGCCAACACTCAGCAGGAACATATTCACATTGGCTTTCGAAAGAGTATCTTGCCACCTCATTTCCTAATCAAATAACCAATGTAACTAACAGTGTTTTGATTTTGTTTTTCTGTGGAAACTGCTGAGGAAAAAAATGAGCAACAAACTGATGGACTAGTACATGAATTATAGATTCTTGTGAACAACAGAATACAGGTTTTAACAAATACAGTCAATTAGACTGTATCTAAGTGACACATGTGGCACTAAAGAAAAGAAAAAGATGATGCAAATATTCATGAAGTAACCGTCACTAATATAAAAGACATATTTGTCAGCATCAGTTTTCCATATTAACATTTGATTTTCATTTTATTCACACCATACTGTAGATCAGCATATGAACCAAAGCACTTCATATTTATCAGTATTAGTTTTGTATTCAGTTCTGTCGGAGACCAGTTTTGTGATTTCAGTTTTTTGGGGGGTTGAATTGAGTATGAATGTCATGAGGCAAAAAGTCGAATAAATTAATTTAAAATGTGTTAATGATAGCTTTAAAATTAGTTGAATAAAAGTCTTTGTTTATTTGAACCACGACATTCGTTTTTTCTTGTTCTGCCAATAATTTTCTTAACATATGATTTCATCAGTCTAAAGAACATGTAGGATGTTTGTAATCATTCATAATTGTAATTCTTATGAAATGAGAATGGTGCCGATTTGATTGTCCAGTAGAGCCAATATGGTAGCCATCCTGATAATTGTGTTCTTGCTACTCCTCCTTAGTTATAGTTATATACAGTTGTTATCATTTCTAGTTGGTTCTAAGTGAAAATTATTTTGTCTGGACATTCATGATTACTGATAAATATGCCGTAATGAAATATATTTTATAGTATGTATTGTTCTGAATGCATGGGCATGTCAATTTCATTTCATCTGATCGTAGTGGGTCATGACCTAAATCGATCATACAGTATCTGTCACCAAAAGAACAAGCTTTGTCTCATGATTCCAGGTTATACAGGCACTTTCATGGGTCTGATTAACTCACATAGTGCCACTGGACATTCACAGCATATGATGCCTAGCCTGGTGCCTCAGTACCCAGGACATGTCACTTTACTTCATTCTCACGTCTTTGCGACTCAGTAGGAGTCTATACTAAGTGACAGCTTAAAAGCCACCGTATCTAAGTACATGCTTAAATGATCTTCTTTATATTTATCATGTTTTGTTGTTTATGACATTTTTTGTAACGATCAGTTTTATTGTTTATTCCAGTCTCTGAAGTTGTGCTCCTCTTCACGTTCTAGCAGGCTCTATTGTTTTCCATTCAGCTACATCTGCAATCTGTTGCTAGCATGTAATCTTACCTCTGTTGGTTATAGACCATAGTAGCTTATGTATGGTCTGATGTCCATTAATCCATGCCTTTCCTCAAGGTTGTTATCGCTATTGATTCTACATTACTTGGATGATTGCATTGAAACTTTATACACGCATTCATCCCGTGGTCTAATTGGTTCTAAATGAAGATGGTACTACTCAGACATACAGAATGGTGACCAAAGTAGCCATCTTGAAAATATTGAAATCAATACTGTTTTTGTGTTCATATTGACGTGAGGTTTCCAATAAAAATCATATTACGAAATATAGCTGCACCTAAAAGAATTTTGATGATCTTGTTAAAGCAAGCATAAACAGAACATCTTATTGAAACTGTTCTTTTTTACCAGAAGACTTATGATATCTGGCTGGTCCTAAATGAAAATGTTGGAGATTTGATTTGATGTCCAATATGGCAGCCACAGTATCTATCCTGAAAATCTTATCACTACTAATTGGATGGTGATATTACTGGGCTTTCACTGAAAGGCAGCTTATCAGTCTAGTTTGAAAATGGTTCTGATCTTACATCAAGTATGGCTTTCACATGACCATCGTGAAAGTCTTATTTTTGCCACTCATTCTAAAGGGCAAATCATAATGACATGAGGATTTCACGATTGAAATTCTTATGAAATGGAAATGGTGCCGATTTGATTGTCCAATAGAGCCAATATTTTAGCCATCCTGAGAATTGTGTTCTTCCTGCTCCTCCTTAGTTATAGTTATATACAGTTGTTATCATTTCCAGTTGGTTCTAAGTGACAATTATTTTGTCTGGATATCCATAATTGCTGATAAATATGCCATATTGAAATATATTTTATAGAGTGTATTGTTCTGAATGCATGGGCATGTCAATTTCATTTCATCTGATCGTAGTGGGTAACGACCTAAATCGATCATACAGTATCTGTCACCAAAAGAACAAGCTTTGTCTCATGAATCCAGGTTATACAGGCACTTTCATGGGTCTGATTAACTCACATAGTGCCACTGGACATTCACAGCATATGATGCCTAGTCTGGTGCCTCAGTACCCAGGACATGTCACTTTACTTCATTCTCAAGTCTTTGCGACTCAGTAGGAGTCTATACTAATTGACAGCTTGAAAGCCAGCATATCTAAGTCAGGACATTCTGCAAGTTATTGAGCCACCATCAGACTCGGCATTTTGGGCCTTGATTGAAAATATTTTCTGCCTACTGCTACTGAAATTCTGTCCTCCACCTCCCTGATATAGGTTCTGACATCAGTTGATTGTTGATTAAAAGGGAAGAATTTTCTTTCAAATTGCTAACAATCTGGGAGAGTTACTGACATTCTGGGCCACTTATATCATCAAATACAAGACCCAAACTTCCAATGACTCTTTTTCTCACAGAGTTTTCTCCCCTCGAAGTTTTGTTGGCAGACCTATATGTCCCATGCACCAGTTTTCCATTTGGATACCTCAGCAGCTGACCAAGATATTGCAGCGTCCTCTGTTCACATCAATTCGAAGTCTTTTAATGAACACATCAATTAGTACATAATACTGTGTTTATGGGCTCATTGTTGGATGTTGAAATTATGACAGTCCTTTACCAGGCAGAACACAGTGTATCTTCTCCCTCATTGAATCCTAAAGGATATGCATGGGAGTCTGTTTCCAGAATGGCCCATATCTTAAACAGAACTTACGAACACGGTTTGGCCAGTGTCGTAGCAGCAGCTTTGAACTTGCAGCTGGAGGAAGAGGACACAATGCTCTCTACATCCATGCCAAGACCACCTCTTTGGCAGCAACATCAACTACTCTGACTACATTCTAAACAAACAACATCAGATGAGTTATATCATGGAACAAGATATCCTTTGTTACTCTACTTTTTAACCTTGGTTTCCTTGTCAAGAAAGATAAATCTTGACGTTGTATCATAGTAACATTTTGTTCATCTAGGTATGGAGTTCAGCACTCCATAAACAGTATGTCTCTTTGGGAATGAGCATTTAAAATCAGTATAATGGTGACTTTCTTGCTTATATGGGATGATACATATGCCAGAGAAAAAATTTCCTGCTTAATTTGCTCAGTGGGACAGTGGACCTCTTCGTCTTAGGTCACCTATTTATGTGCCTATTACAAATTATTATGTTATTGAAACTGAGTCTGAGACTTTGTCTTTTGGACCAACTTCTCACAATCTGAACAATTATGAGGTTTCATCTCAGAAGATGGGGAAAATTCACTTGGCTCATACCTTATATACCTAAGAAGTACAACCTATAGAAATCGCCACGTGTATGGATACAGAGTGTTACAGTGGGGACACATTTCTTCCATCATTCCAGGAAGCCAGTGGAGTATGACCCCTCAAGATGATCATGTATGTTTCAGCATCCTAGAGATGAGAGCTGTTTAAGAAGTTTTTAAATGGTGGCAGAAAGATATACACTACACAGAAAGGAAGTTCTCATTCTCTGTGACAACTCCAGGGTGGTGACTTGCCTCAAACTTTAAGGTAGAACCAAGTGCCTATAACTGTTGTTCATGTTTGGATTTTCTAAAATGGCATCTTCAGTTGCAAATCCACATCCAATCAGACCCATATGAGTTTGCCGTACATCTTACGGAAATGGCCCTTAAAATAAGGAGTTAGGGAATAAAAGCACATACTATGAAAATATGATTGTTTGCGGTAAAATCCGGATACTGGTCTGTCCTTGTTTTATTTGGATCCGGGTTTCATACTAGATTCTGTTGAATTGGTCAGGGTACCAGATAATGTTACTGGAGTACCTCAGATGCTTTAGACTGCATATTTTGGGATGTGAAATGACTGCATGGTCAAGCTGTTGCTTATTATTTTTAAAATTGGCATCCAGCAAGTGACATCTCATGATGAAAGAGACAATAGACCTATACAAGTTTTAATAGTGCAGAAAACTAAAAGGGAATATCAGATTCTTGGGGGAAATGTAGGAAGGGCAAACAATATTTAGTTGAAATTATCTGTTGATTTGAGTATGTCATATGGCGGAAGAGGTGTTTTGCCATCGCCATGGCCCACATGAAATTTAATTATTTGAAAGATTACATCAAGTTGAAAGATATCAAGATGCCACTGAGCATCATAGTGTTTGGGACTGCAGTGTTTGAAATTGTACTGGAGGTAATTATGGTTCAACTAAACTTTAAAAATTGAGCTGACCACGATGTTGACCATAGCTGCATCAGTCGTGAATCACACATTTGGACTTTTAAAAGCATGTTTTCCAGCTCAACAATAGCAGTACATAACATCTTGTTACAGCTTACTGAAAACTGGTCCAACCTACAGAAAGCAATTAGCTGCCTTACTGAGAACGTCTTCTTAGGTTTGACAGGTCTGCCAATCCAACTAAATGTATTAGTGGTCTTGCCCCAGAAGAATCAGATAATACAAATGCAATGAGGTCTTCATCCCTTGGTTTTCACGCAAACATGTCTCAGTGGGTTCGACTAAGGGTGGACCTATTTTTGACAAGGTGGATTGCCAAACCCACAACCTTTCGTCTCACCATTTCCAGATCTGAAGAACTGGGCTGTCAGTGCACTATCTATAGAGTATGCTTACCCTCCAAAATCTCTGATTCTGAAGGAGATGCAGAAAGCAGAGGAATCAGAGCGTCACCTTATTCTGATTGCTCCACTCAAATTGGAAAAATCTTTATCAATGACATCGTCAATCTTGCAACAGAAATATACAATATGATCAAGATATTCGATCATCTGCTCAAGCAACCGTAATGGTAGATCTCCATATTTTTTTTTTTTTTGAAATTTCCTGGGGCGGAGTGATGCTCCCTTTGACACATGCGTCAGACTTTTTTTTATAGAAAAGGCCAACAGACGATGAATACACAGGTGGTTCTGCTCTATTCTGACAGGGATTACTACCCAAAATATGAATGTTCTGAAGGATTTAATTCTATGAGTGAAAAGAAGAGGAATTTTACTTACCATCCACATAAAGAGGTCGGTCAAAATAAATATATTAATTACTAGCTAGCGGCCGATAATCCTACACGATTTGGTCCAAAAGATCCATTATCAGATAGTGACTTGTACATGTTGATCTCAGCTACCAGAAATGTGTTTAAAAAATGCCAAGATCTCATGGCATGCAGTACTCAGGCCATATGTCAGAATAAGCCGATTATGATATAACAATGCACTGTTCAAGTGGTTAGTCACTATGAACAATTAACTGGTCTTTATAACAATATATAAATTCTAGTGCATGTTATATAAAGTTTGCAGCTTCCTTTCATGGTGCCTCTGAATTTCTTCACTCCAAACCAAGTTTATACAAGTTTAAACAACCAACAACGTTGGAGGGGGAATGGGAAGTCACCAGATGGCATATTTTGTTGGCAATAGGGAAAATAAGTTGCAATTTGCAACATTGGCTCAGCCCAACTTGATCCCTGAGTAAACTTTTTACACAGAATTTTTCATATTTTTAAGAAGAAAAGAAAACTTTGTTCATGTACGAAATCAATACATGTAAATGAAATTACAGGAGGCACATCACAATCATCATATATTAGAATTCATATATGATTGCTTCCCCCAAAATGACAAACTTTTTACATGTTACTTTTCGTACTTTTGAGAAAGAAAACAAATCGTGTTTGAGAAATGTACATGACATTTTGGGAGCCATGCCACAATCGTGTTATATCCAAATTCATTTTACAACGGAAAATGCTATAGTGGGATCACACTGTATTAGGCAATGTATTTGAAGAAACCAAATTTTTCTGGGAAAACGTTTCTTTAGTAATATTTACTTGACCATAATACACATACAGCCACCTTACATTTAAGTCCATCCAAACAGCGTGCCTTCCGCTCCAGTAGTAACTGAAATATTAACTGCAGTTGACACAAATCTCTGTATCAAGAGGAGATCACTCTAACTGCCACCTAGGTAAGAAGACAGCTTTTAGCCTCGATGAGCTTGATTGCGAGGTATTACTCGATATCCTAATGTTTCATCATTGGATAGTTGTTTTTGAAAACGAACCATTTTCTAGACAGAAATGGATTCAGGTAGTTTGTTTTGGTGGTGGTGGTGGGGGGGCCGTTTTCCACTTAATGTACAAATGATATATCGTTACATAGGGCTAACACAAGGTCGATAATGCATGTGTGCACGTGTCCACTAGTGCATTTCAAACCCTGTTGTAAAGTGTTGACATATATTTTTAATGAAATGAAACTTTATTCTGTTTCATTGGTTCCATATCTCATAAAGACATTGACTTAAGAAAGCATTATTTGTTAATTTATTATACATATTCAGTGTGACTTCTCAGTTTCAGCAAGAAGAATTAAGGTGGCAGATAGTGAGGTCCATGCAAAGCACCAGATATCAAAAAGGAAAAGGAAGGGACAAACTCCATTGAAAACATCAGATGTAAAGAAACCAGCTCTTCCCAGAGAATCAAATACTAGTCGGTCATTTGTGCCAAACAAAGCAGAAATCACTGATGTTAACATTGGTAAATTGATAGGTAATCAATACTTAACTTGCTTAACTGGAGATAATATAACAGTAATGAATATAATGGGTTGGGTCTGTTATAATTGTAAACATGTAACAGGAAGATTAACTTAATGCTTGCCTTACATGCAATTATTTAAAAGTTTGTCACAGAACAGTCATGTTAATGACTGGTTACTATTGTAGAACATTGGCCAGGTAATGACTGGTTGCTACAGCAGAATAATGACCTGGTATTGACTAATTACTATTGCAAAGGGTTGACATGATTATGCA
This sequence comes from Megalonaias nervosa, assembly GCA_016617855.1. NCBI lineage: Eukaryota > Metazoa > Mollusca > Bivalvia > Unionida > Unionidae > Megalonaias > Megalonaias nervosa. The sequence goes on along the minus strand of JAECUM010012542.1, from coordinate 7,056 downwards.
TGAGAACTGATAGAGAACTGATGAGAAAATGAGAAAACTTACCTATTTTGATTGCATGAACAGACTTAAAGACTTAATAATGTTTCCTTACCTTAAATGTTTTCAACAGTTTTTGTTTTCTAATTTAATGGTGTTTGTTTTCCATAACCATATCATTATATATGTTTGTCTAATGTTGTAAAGTGCTTAGAGCTTCTAACGTTTAGGCGCTATACAAAGTTCTCATTATCATTATTATTATTATTATTATTATTATTATTATTATTATTATTATTATTATTATAATACAGAACTGTGATTAAATACTGATTTGTCCCTACTGCAGAATGATGACATTTACTGATTGGTCAATTGCGGAACAGTGATACATAGTACAGAATGGTCACTACTATAGAATAGTGACATGCTACATACCATTCTTGTAGATGTCATGCATTTATGATACATTTTTCCCCTTTTCAAAATTATCTTCATGTTTGCCTATCTACTATGCTGAAGCATTCACTACAATGTTTGCTAAAAATGATGTTTAACACACAATCAAGTTCTCATCAGTATAAAGTTTCAAACGAAAATAAGGTAAAATGCAATAATTTTGGTAAAATAAGTGCTTAATTGCAATTATAAGTTTCAACTAGATCCCGTTGTACATGCCATTACAACACTGCATTCCTCATCAGTTATCTTAATTTTTAAGTTTAGGATACAGTTAACAATTCAGTTTGCAGTAGGTGAAAAGATTTAGCACCTTATCCCCAATCCATTGTCAGAAGTAATACCTTTAATCATTCCGGTTATATTTAAAGAAAAGTCCAAACTTTGATGAAACTGATGCTGATATGTTGTGTTTGGACACGTAGAGCTTATACCATTAAATTTGTGCATTTTGATAATAATGTATATTGTCATGGTTCAAATGAGCTGTAAAGACAACTGCTGTTTCAGTCATCAAGTCGAATGAAATAATAACAGCTTATGGTTGGTTACTTCCTGGGATAGCTCTAGTGATAAAAGTTTCCATCATATCATACTGCTCATCTACATCTGCTACTTATTTAGTCTGAAAACATAAATTGTGCATGCATCCATGTAGCAGGAATAGCAAACTCAATTACCAAAAATGATCATTTTCAAAATAATCTTTTCTCAAACCACTTTATCAGAAATCCAGCAAAATAGAAAGTCACAGGCTATTCCTTATTGTACATCAACACAATCACTGCGCAAACATTAAACATTCTGTTAAATCAATGTTTGGGAAATCACCTATTTGTAAGACTTTTCCCATAAATGTTTCTTTGAAAGAGATGAGACAGGAACAAAATGAAGCTTTGTTTTATGTTTACCTTTTTACTATGCCAGAAGTTTAATTAGTGGAAATTAATGTGATACACATAACATGTGTCTATGCAGATACTTCAGAGTGGACCTTCTTAATGGCGTAAATATTATTTAGATTTCATAGAAAGTTTAAAATTTAAACGTGATAAATATCTAGTTTTACTATTAATCATGATAAATTGTATAAGGACTTGTTCCATTTGAAGAAAACAAATACTAGACTATATTGTTCATATTGCCGATAGAGCATCTGTATAGAATTTGCTCACTCACGACGATACTTAAAGTAGAATAATTTTGAAACCATAAATGGAAGACACGTGCGTAGCAAAATGTAGGATGTGCAAACTGTGTAGCAATACCAATAAAAAGCTTCCTTTATCAGTTTATGAGCTCGCTGTTAAGGCTAAGACAAATTTTGGACAATGTTTACATCTCAATGCATCAACAAACTTTGATTATAGTTCTTAATTATTATGGCATAACCAGATTTCTTGCCTGTGAAGGATTAGCCAGATCTAAAATTGTAAACCACACCGACTCATCCGAGTTTAGGCCATATTAGACCACTTCAGATGCCTAATCATATTAAACGGAAAACAAAATCTAACGCAATCACAAAATTAGTCAACAACACCTCTGAAATAAAAGAACGACTGTGTAAGCTTCTATCCTGAGATATTATACCATGCAATTTTGAGTATGTTAAAATGGTTACTGAAAAAGATTTAAAATAAAGAAGCACATCAAGCAGAAAATGATCTAATTGATTTTCAATTTTCGAATTTCTGCTCTTATTGAAACAAATAAGTTGTTTATAAAAGACAACATAATTGAAACTGAAATGATTTATCCTAATTTATGTTTGTTGAGCTGTTATTCCCCTTATTTTGGATCGATATTCAACTTTGAAAGTTTAATATTAGAGGAGGATTACGAAAGGATATTTATATTTACCATATGTTACATTTCTAGGTCTCATTCTGTTTGACTGCTACTTGTCAGTGCATATGACCCCAAAAAGCGCTGTCATCAATATGAGAACAAATTATTTCATATAAGCCATAAAACACAATTGGAAATTCAGCTCTAAATAAAAGGAAATTGTCTGGACCATGTAAAGCATTTAATATAATTGCAAACAAATACTATACATTTGTCATTGTCAAACATCACTACCACAAAACAAACATATGTACATAATTACAACCATAACCTTAAGAAAACTATATACAGTTTCTGTTTTTAAAATCCATAAGCTGGTGTAATATTGATTTAATTTGATGCAGTCATTGTATCTTTCTGTAGTGTATAAGGGGATTTTAATGTAATGCAAGTGTGATTTGTATTCATCTTTGCACTATTTAGAGACTGGATAGAACTTCCCTGCTGAATGTTTTGTGCAAATCCCAGTCAGAACTGAGTTGTTCTTGACGATAGTAATCTTGGCGTTGTCAGCGCTGTATCCAATGTAGAAGTGTAATATTTTTCGATCTTTATATACAATGGAATAAATGTTTATATCCAGTAACGCAATCTCTTTGTTCACACAAGTCAACTACATGAACATGGGCGTATGCATATTATTGTATTTCATTTAATCTGTTTCATTGCACAAAACGTATTGGTAGATTAATAGTTGGTATCACTATTAAAAAAAAACAAATACTTGTCAATGGAGCTATTCTAACTGTCCATTTCAGAAGTATCACATATATTTTGACTTTGTTGCGAAGTTACATACTGGTGGTGCTGCCATGCCAACCGATGTCATACATAGCTGAATTTCTAATGTCGCGATGGTGTTTGCACTATGTGCACTGAATGAAATGCTCCTCCCCCCTCCCACTTGCATGTGTGCTTCATAAAATCAAAAGCAGTCAGCCAGGAGTTCTGAAATTTAACTTGGCTAGGATTTGCTCATTTTACTGATTAGTACTGTTTGGTAGACATGGATTGTAGATGAGTAGTATTACCTGGTAGCCTACCGGTATGCTGGAATAGTGTTTGTAAATATTCAGAAGCACTATTATTGGACTTTCTGTACATTAATTTGGCTGAAGTCACATAATTGTATTCATTTGATGATAGGTATTATTGGATGCATCCTTGACATAACATCATAGGTGGGTCAGCAAATTATTGTTTAATCATCACTATCTGTCTAGTCTGTGAATCATCATGGCAATGGCGCTGAGAATTGCTTTGATTTCCTTTCAATCAGTTTAATAACATCAATAATATGACACCATTTGTAGGCAAATTCAACAGGGTCACTGGCAGGATAATCTTTATGAGCATCAGTCTTGTTTAAATTTTCCCTCAATTTCCAATGTATAGTCCTGCACTTGTGATTATTTGTTGTTGATATGGGACTCCAGCCGGGTATGAATAATACCCAGTCATGCTTGCCTTGATCTCCCAACACATGCACATCACTCTCAAACATTGGATCAGATATATCTTTGAATTTTGCCATAATACATTATTGATTTCATCTACTGTACTGGCCGGCCTCGAAGATGATAATTGTTGACCAGAAAATCGTTGCTTCGCCTTATACTCCGAATCAATTTATTTATGGATGGTGTCATCCGAATTATTTTATCGCATCTCACCAAATTTTGTGTATTGAATAATTACAAAAAATAGTGTGTAAAAAATATTTAATTTCAGGGAAGAGATCGTGTATGAAAAAATATAGGACCCCACATTAAGAAGGATTATAAACAATTACATGATCATCAGTATTAACAATTAACATACTGATGTAATTCCAATAAAACAGTAGGCATTAGTAATATACGTTGTTTAAATTTGATTATGCGCATGTACGTTAGAACTGACAATTTATATGATGAATAACCATGACAAAGACATATATATATATTAGATTATATTTTTCTTCTAGCACATCACAATAAAATAAAAATAATGCCACATTATGAGAGAGAGAGCTTTATGCTTCTCTCTGTATCTCTCTTCAAAAATGAATTATGAAAAAAAGCATTTTAGCAATAATGATGCAATATCCCTATTACTGATAATCTGAAATAGCATACAGAGTTACCTTTAATATTTATGAAACTGGAAGTCATTATACTTTAATTCCACACAGCATCGCAAATTTTATCAAATCTTTAAGTCAATAAATTTTCAGGTGAGCATCATTATATGTAGCTAAAAGTGCATAATACATTTTAAAGTACATCATGTGAAACAAATTAGGTGCTTTTAGTTACATTTAATGATCCTGACCTGAAAGGTTACTAAGTTACAGATAGGATACAATTCATGATGCTGTCTGGAACGAAGTGGAAAAAACGTAGCCGAGTTATTGGCCTGGCCTTGTCTTATACTCAGCTTCAACTTATATATGGATGAAGGATGGAAAATTTGCCATAATTGCTGATTTTACTCCGCATTGACTTATAGGCTAGCAAATGTGGTAATACCTTTTGCTAGACAACTATAATCTGTTTCTCATTTCCAAATCTGCATTCGCTGATTCGGCGGTATGTTGTTGAGCAGATTCTTTGATGATTTTACGAACTGGAGCTGGCAATGTTGTTGTTATTGGAAATGATATTGTTTGTTGGTATTGCTGAAGCCTGTCTCGAAATGATTGAACCACCTGCAATCCTAAATTTTTCAATCGATCGCAGCAACGTTTTAACTTTAGCTACCAATCACTAGCAATGCAACTTGTATAGCAATTAGTGTAACATATGAAGACAAGGTTTCTGTAAATAATCCATGGACAACATCACCAAAGCCAGTTCTATAACATATCGTGTAAATGGTTAATCTTGTGGGTGCAGCACGCATGGGTATTGTGTTATTAGCTAAAATGAATATATGCCAAGTGACCATTATGGCATGGAAGATACACGGGTGCTGCGAGAGTATTTAAACGCAAAGTACTTGTTGGAAAATTCAGGGAGAACACAAACAATTTATAACCCTGTGAGGCTGCTATTCTGGAAGCTTTTCCTTTGTACCTACCTCTAATAATGTCACATGCAGAATAACCTGTATTACTGAGACAATCCTAACAGAGTATGGTGAGATGTAGTGTACATTCTCTTCGGGTCCTACACATTAGATTCATTTGTCCTCAGCAGTTTTATCAGTGTGTTCCTGAAGGTCAGCCAGGAACCATTCTCAGCAGCAATCATGCAATGACAACTGTGTGCTGTTAAGATTCATTGGAGACCACAAAGCTGAGTATATGCTCATCTTTTTTTATATATATTTTCAAGTCTCTGCCAGCCACCAATGTTTTAACCAGATCTCTTCATTGATTGGGGTAATTTGGAACGCACCAGTGGGATGCTCAGCAACATTTTAGGTTATGCCTCTAGCTAATGAAAACATAAAAGAGTTATTTGTCGAAAAAAACTCCAAATGGTTTTAATTGAATATTCAGAAAAGTGTAGTACATGCACAGTGACAGTGTAATTTCGAGTGTATGACCTTCTGGTGATTGTTGCACAAAGTCACATGAAATTATGTTTCTTGATGTGATCATGATCACTGAGGTAATGCTTGGGATTGTGTTTGCAAAGACTTGCTGCAAAAGTGTTTCAGTCACTTACAATTCATCATCAGTGTTGTATAAATTAATAATGTCTTCAACATTTTCATGCATCAGTGCCCGAAATTTACCCAGATTCAGGACGTCATTGGTGAGCAGCCACTGTCAAATCAATCCGACCTCATTAATGACTTTGGTGTGCTGTTGCCAGCGCTACTGACTCCACTAGCATTTCCAAATGATCCATGAATTCATTGGTTTTGTTATCCACATACATAAATTTTATTGCAGCAGTTTTGGCTGTATCGATACCTTCTGGAAATTTCTCATTTGCACCTGGCAAGCTTCTGTGTATGCCGTCTTTGTTTTCTTAATATCTTTCACATGTTTAGCTTACGAATTAAACCTAGTTCAGCTTCTGTTGAAAACATCTCTGCGGTAGTTTCTTCAACTTTTTTACCATTTAATGGATTATTTGGTCTTGGCTGCAATCTCTTTTGCTAGCTTAAATTCACAATGCGAACATTTGTTCAGAACCCTTACTGAGGTCTTCCCGTGCAGTTTGTAGCAACTGTAACATATCTGTGACATGTTTGTGGCCAATTATAACATTATGAATGATTTTTTTTTGTGTTCACGTATCGCTTTGTGGCATTGCTGTCTATACTCTCCTATGACATTACTGGCTGGTTTTGACATTTTATATGATTACATGTATCATGGTTGCTACATTGTTGCATCCAAACTGCCAAGCAAACATATCTGGAATACATCCCATAAGTGGTTGGCAGCGCACCAAGTCAGTGAATGTTTGCAAGCCCATGCATATCAATTCCGCAAAATATCATCAACATATTGCAATTTCTGTGGATCACTTTAGGCCGGTGTTTTTATTGTTGAGGCACATAGATCATATACGTTTTCGCAGAGTTATTTTGGTGTACAAGCAATACATCATCATTCATGAAAAGATTATTCTTACTTGGGTGAAGATCATCAGTGGTTGGAGTTTGATTGTCTTTGGAAAAGAAATCAATGGTGGATGCCTTGTTTCTAGGCGACGACTGAAGTGCTACCATAAAATCTGAATGCCTCATAGCATGGTTGATCATCCACAAAAGGCACAATTAAAAACAACCAATGACTCATTAGCCATTTCAAAATCAAATGCAACAAAG
>JAECUM010012541.1:0-41449 GCA_016617855.1 Megalonaias nervosa | reverse complement strand
TATATATATATTAGGATCTGGACCAGGTACCACATGGAATTAGTTACAGCTGCAGCATTGTAGCTTGTGCAAAAATAACCATGAAATGTAAAATTAAAATTGGTTCTCTACCACATCAAAAATATTACTGCACATAATCAAGAATAAATAACATTCATGTGGCAACTGGTGCAAATTGACACTATTTCACTTTAGGACCAAAAAAATATCATAAAAAGTCTTTTAGGTCAGACTAGTCCAAAAAAGTCTTTTGGTGAAAAACCCATGTCAATATGACCTTCTGTTCAGAAGAGCAGTGATAAGATTTTCAAGATGGCTGCCACTGCATAGGCATACTTAATATCAGATTAGCACCTTTTTTATTAGGACCAACTAGATATACAAGAAATCTTTTTGTAAAATCCTCAAGCTGATATGATCATCCATTCAAGAGGAGTGGCTATAACAAGATTTCCTATTGGATGTCCAAGCAGAAATTTATTATTCTGGACTAAACAGACATCATAAAAAGTCTTCTGGTGAAAATGCCATGTCAATATGACTTTCTGTTCAGGAAGAGAAGCAGTAACAAGATTTTCAAGATGTATGATATTGCAATCATACTGGCACCATTTCCACTGAGGACAAGCTAGACATCAAATGAATTCTTTCAGCGAATACCCCGTACTCATTATTATCATCAACTGTGAAGTAGCAATTACAAAATTTTCAAAGATGGTTGCTTTGGTGACCATATTGGATGTCTGATCAGTATCATTTTCATTTAGGAACAACTAGATCTTAGGATGAATGTGCAAGTCAAGTTTCATCAATCCTTCAAGAAGTTTGGGAAGGATAGTGGTTACAAACTTGTGATAACAGATGGACTGATGTCGGTTGACAGATGACAGACTACAGACCATCCTTTAAGCTGTTCTGGTCTGTGACCATTATAGCCATAAAATCATGACATACTATTTACCTTGAGAGAATGCAGCTTTAAAGGTTTATACCTAAGATGGTAAATCAAATGGATGTAGGAGGAGATCAAGCTGATATCAATGAATGTTCCATTCCTATAAATAATGATATAGTTAATCCATGCCCTACCATATCATGCACAAATACATTTCATTTTCTTTGCATGAAAAAAAAACACCATGTAACTATCATTGGCACTCTATGGCAGGCTAATGTTTTAATATTCATTAGTCAAATCACATTTAACAGCCAAAAAGAAAGGAAAAAAAGTTGCTATCAGGCAGGAAAGCATGTTTTTATTATATGGTATGTTATCAGAACTAATGTCAAGGTACCATTTTCTGCATTGGAGTGGAAAAAATTACCACCAATATACAACCTTTCTTTAATCTCTGAGTGCAATAATGATTAAGTAATTTACATCCCTTCAGGACTTAGTTAATATGTTGATACTCACACTTCTAAAAGAATGTATACATATGTGTATACATGTATCTCATATCTTAACGACAGGTGAAACTAGTGCAATTATGGACTAATTGCTTTCCAAGCCTTTTGAAAATCTTGAGTGAATTATTGCCCCTATCTAATCAATAAATCCCTGATGTGTGTACCATTTAATGCTAGTTCTAAATAAATAGAGGCCATAGGGAGCTGAAATTTGCATTCTATGATATGCCATTATCACTTATTAGAATTAATGGTGGTACTGACCTGCAGTTTTGACCAGGCTCTATCAAGAAAGTTCCAGTCAAAACTATTGCCCTGCTAAATCAAGCAAGAAGGGACTTACAAAGTCATATTAAAATTCCACATTGTAGCACTTATATGGAATCAATATATTCTTTACGAGGCTGGATTATTACACTGCAGAATGCATACATACAAAAGTGTCAAACCATTTGAGAGAAGAAAAATTTATAGAAAATATATTGACTTGACTATTGACTAAAACAACAGTTATTCTAGTAAGTGATATTCTTGCTTTCATTTGTTTTGATCAAAAGCAGGTTGTTAGATTCAAAGATAAGATTAGACAATAGAAAAGATAGTATGATATCCTTATCTGCAAGGCTTTGAGGAACAAATGTGCAAGGCTTTGATGAATATATCTGCAAAGCTTTGAGAAACAAATCTGCAAGACTTTGAGAAACAAATGTGCAAGGCTTTGATGAACATATCTGCTAGACCTTCAGGAACAAATCTGCAAGGCTTTGATAAACATGTCTGCAAGGCTTTGAGGAACAAATATACAAGGTTTTGAGGAACAAATCTGCAAAGCTTTGAGGAACAAACATTTTTTTAGCTTTGGCATTGTTGAATATGTGCAAACGTATCCCTTGGAAGTTATTTATAAATCCCTTTCAGTAACTATGACAGAGAACATTATTGTCCCTAAGTCTTGGAAGAGCTACTGTATTTTATTTGGACTGTATATGCAGTATTCCCATGCTAAGATGCCAGTCCATGTGAGGTGATAACATTTATAAGACATTATGGTCACTGATCCCATTTCATTACTTAACAGTAATACCATGTATACAAATACCTGAATATACAGTTACCTTACCTACAAGGCTATATATGAAGAGCAATAAAGTGAGGGAGTACTGTGTGATTATAAAGCAAAAGACAAGATTTCTTATAAAACAGAGATCTGTATAATAAAATAATGAAAGATTAGCTAACAACTGCATTGTTTGTCTACTTTTATCAAAACCATAATTCCAGTTTGAAAACAAATACACAAACCTTCCATTTTAGTATTTTGCAAGATAATCACTGCTATAAGAGATCACATCCATAATTAGAACAATTTGATTCTGCACAATAATTACGGTGTACAAAGATTTTTCCATCAATTATGGCTCAGTGAGTAATTTCCAATTGCAGTAGGTCTCCAGTATGTTGTGAGACTTTTAATATGTCATAGTGGTAAAACAGGATACAACCTGAGATCATTGTTTTTCTTGTAGACTATAAACAATACAGTGTAGTCTCAACAAGCCTAACTTTTCCAAGTTATTAATTTGCAAACAGATTGTATAGCTCTTTTTCTTCAAGTATGTTATGTTTATTACTAAATAATTGCTTGTCTAAAAAAATAATGAAATGGCTCTATGTACCCACTATTTAAATACTGAGCTAGACATGCAAGTCCTTGATGAACATTAAACTCTTTTATAAAATTCTGTGTCTCTCTGTCTCTCTATATTAATAATACAATTGACAAATATTTGTTATTAAACTACATTAGTTACCATCAAAACATTTTATCATTATCATTATGAGACACAATTTATTCAGAAGAAAAACCCTGGAAGCTGCCATATGGCTTCCAATCTTTCAGTGTACATCCTATTAAAGATGACTTATACTGTGTCCACTTATTATTAATGTATCCACTTGTGAGTCGGTCACACAAAAGCATAAATATTTAGCCAAAAATGATCATTTCGAAATTCACATAGCAAGAAATAACCACTTATTCTCCATTTATTTTATCTTATCTTACACATATTTGTGTTAAAATATTAATAGCAAAAGTGATCTGAACCAATGTTTTCAGTACTGAATATCATAAGCTGGGTTTGGTTCATAGCCTTGACCTTTATTTAATCTGACAGGAAAATGTACAACACAGACATCTGTATTCAAATAATAACACCCTTTGTCAATGGAATGATAAACTTGACTTCAGTCAAGAACAAATTGATCTGAATTTGACTCTAAACAAAGTCTGCATAATTTGTTGCCAGAGTTACGCTGCAATCTTGGAAAAAGGTATGTTTGAAATCGTGTTTCTTTTTTTAATGACACTCTTAAAATACTATTGACTATATCATACAGAGGAAATGGGAGCTAAGTATCTTTCCCAAGGTACTGTTACCTGCAATTCTTGGACTATGAGTCCTGTTCTCTACCAACTGAACCATCATGGCTGAAATGAGTAGTAAGCTGATGGATGAAAGAAGTTCTCTTTAAGTAGCTCATTACTTCTTTTATCAGGAAGAAATCTCAATTTATTTATTAATGAATTGATTAATTTATACCTATTTTGTTGAGAAATTACTAGGGACACAGAAAACATAAGTCCCCGGTTTGTTATTGATTTTGAGAATTTCAGAACTTTTATTGCACCTATAAATATCTATCTATCTATCTATCTATCTATATATATATATATATATATATACACACACACATATGAATGTATATAAATGGGTATGCAGACTCATTTACTCTAACTGCATACATGTGTTTCACACCATGCATCTGCAGATTATTATTGTAGTGAACATCCATCTCATACAGTAAAATGTTTGCAGTGAGACTGATTCTGAAATTCATTTTTACATTAAATTCTCATGTACGAGTTTGATTAATGAACCAGGCTGATCCTTTAAAGGCACAAACCTTAAGACTAAAATAGCACAATTATCAATGCAACTATTTTCACCCCAACAAGGCATATATAATAAATCAAATAGATCAGCAATTACTGGATATCAAGCCCATGGCCTTGCAGCTGCTTGAAAATTACCGTATTTTTTATACCAAACAACAGTACTTTTCACCTTAAAGAAAACATCAACTTATACTCCACTGAAACTAATAAAAATGCATTATGGAACACTTAATGGTGACTCAACGATGACTTATTTGTATGTAAAACTGTTCAGAATAAACTACTGAACCGTATTCAGATAACTGCATGTTTATATGCATAAAAAAATATTTGCAGTAATATAAAAAAATAAAAATATAATAAATATAATTTAATATAAAAAAGATAGCACAATTGTAAGCTTTGAACTTTATTCAATGCCATCAATGTACATTAAAGTGCAGCAGTTTTAGATTGATAATGACAAATCATAGCTGGGTGCTCTCATAAAAGACCATTCATATTTATCTTATACTCCATTCTGACTTACACACTGAATTAAAGGCGTAGAGAAATAAATAACTGGCCCGTTCAACATGATGTACTTCATCAAATCATCACCTGAAAAGTGCTGTGAACCCCATGACCGTGTATCATTTTAGATATCAATCAGCTATGGTGACATGAATACTAAAATGATGCATTAAAACAGGTTTTCATAGTACTCCATTTAAACTTACTAAGTTTACTTTTGAATTTTACATCCATTTATATCTTTAAGCATCAATGGAAAATCTATTAGGTTGTCCTTTTCTAACAATAGGAAAATGCAGATCTAGTACTATGAATCACTTTAAATTCATTGGGTATCACTTTTTATGGTTTCTTTGTGCAAGCCATATCCACAAATTTTAAATCACAATAAAATATTAACCAAGCTGATATTTCAACCATGCCTCACCATCTACTGTAGATAATGGTAAATCATCACTTATTTGATTCTGTACACATGGTACTGATAATTATTCGAACAAATACATATATGTCTTATGCTGCATTTATGAAAGATGATGAATATCAGAAATTTAAGTGATTATGATTTAATTTGCATACAGAAGTTTTGAACTTGAAAACTCTGCATCAATTTAATCACAGTTTAACTATTTATCCATGAAAATATCCAGTATAACATCTAGGTCACAATGGCACTGTATTATCAACTGTTAGACAATGTACCTCACTGAATAGATAGATTAATATGAAAGCAATTAAAGTGTATCAATCATACAAATTCATGAATAAAAAGTTTCACTACATCTTTAATGTAGTTGATGACAGAACAATTCACAATTCCACTATGCAAACAGAACACATTGATGACAGAACAATTCATAATTCCACTATGCAAACAGAACACATTGATGACAGAACAATTCATAATTCCACTATGCAAACAGAACACAACTGCTCAATACACACTCAGCAGAAGATACACACCTTCTTGAAGACCATTTTAGTCATGTCTGTCTGAAGTCATACTCTGTCATATGTGGAGATAATACATTTTACATTAACTTGCTTAAGGCTTAATGTTTTTCAGAAGTTTAAAAATGCCCACACAAACATTAATAAATGCATCTGTGTCCTTTTTTTGTTTAACTTTTAGATAAAATTATTTACTAAGTGCATGTGTCTCAATCCCTTCAGATTCATGGAAGGATGTGGCCACTAAAATCCCCATATCAGATCAGGATTTTTTTGAAACTTTCTGCTATGCATGTTGTCTCATTACCAATGTACTTTGTGGGTCAAATCATTCTTCTTATACATGTTTTATTCCACTTGACCATAATGGAAGAGTTAATGAAACTCCCAAGTGGAGAGTTCCAACATAGATAAAGGGTTCCATGGCACTACCAATTCTAAAAGGTACACATACTTGATCATGATTTATGCCATTATCAAAATCCACAGATTACCAGCAGCTTTATACTTGTGAATTTACTAAATAATAGTTTTTAATGTACACAATGAAGTTATGACTTAATAATAAAATACACTTTGAAATACTACATGATAGGTAAAGGTCCAATACATGAACTCTATTTTTGCTTATTGAAATAAAACAGGAGACCCAACTGGGCCCAATGTTGGTCTAAAAAGCAATTACAGTAATAAGGCAGGTGCCTGGATTCAAATATATCCATGTCAGAATAATTTCCATCTTTATGACAGAAACTGGTGGTATTTTACATCAATGTTTAATTGTGTAAAATTCTTTCTGATTAACTTCAGTTTGTTAGATACTGGTTTAGCTGCTCTGGAGAAGAAATTCAATATAAGTATTCCAATACAGTAGTCATTAAAGCCATGCTGTTGAAGGGGAGCCACCTGAGACATAATTTTCATACAGCAGTGAAGAATTTGTCATGACTCTACAAGTATATTCCTAATTAGGTACCCAAAGTCAGCATTAGTCAGTGTAATTATTAAAATAGATTTAGAGAAAGGAAAATAAATTCAATTCCTTTTGTTCGACATTAATTTGTTGGACATATAATTACAACAGACAAGATGGCCAATAAAATTAAATAATGAAAGAAAATACAGTGCAGAGTCATCTAAGCATGTACCTCAGTATCTGAGCTTTAAAAATCAAGTAATCTGAAGTAAAACAAAGATGGTGTTTTTCATTTCACAGTTCAAAATGGCAACTGAATAACTCTAAAACATTTACATCCTCTCTGGTATTATCTCAGAGATATAAATCATAAAAAATAAAAATAAGAACAAATATACCTGTCTAACATGCAGCACATGTATTTAGATTAGTGATAAGAACTTTGAAATAATGAGAATACAGGTGTTGATAGGGTATAGGGTTAGAGGAAAATCTATATGTCTTCAGACCAAATGATCTGAGTTGGCAAAGTGCTGCCAAAGATTGTTGTTTTTTTCTTCATATCCTAGGCTCTATGCATTTCACAACGACAATAAATACTGATCCACTACCACAGATGATTTGTAATTGTAACTCCGTCGTGCACATTTTCATATTTTTATACACATTAATCTTATTCCAAAGTATGAACTCTTCATTCAGTCGACAACATTTATTGGTGTAAATGGCTTACTTTAGTTTTGCAGCCAGAAAGTATTTACAAAATTGGTAAACATGTAAATGAACATTCAAGTGACCGATAATGATGTAGGAACTACCCCATTCCAATTAAATAATATATTTCTGCATCTCTGCTTAAGAAGACTGTTGAATAGGATATTTTTGGTTAATTATTTTTTTAAAGTATGTAGGATTTTCACACAAAGTATGGCACTGCTTGGAAAAAGCCAAACTAATGAGAACTAGATATAGTACTCATTGCAAGAAATTACACATTAAGTTGATCTACTGATAATGCACATCATGAACTTTTGAAAAACAAGTTTGTTAACAGAGCCTTTCATTAGTAAAATTTTAAGTACCATACAATTTCTTGGTCACTAACGATCCCAAAGAAGTATCCAATGTGTATGTCCACACAGTACATCTGGTTGTATTTATTTATCAAATTTTGCATCATGTAAATCATTGGAGTAGTAGGAAAAAAAATATGACAATCTTAGGAATGTTTAAATAAATTTTCAGATACAACAAACAAAGACATATTTTACAAATGAACCCAGTCATGATAAGTGCTAAAAGATGCAGAGCAAGGTACAGTAAGCACATTATACCTGCAATGTGTTTTTCAGTAAGCCTAATAAGCAGACAAATGGAAAGGATGAGTTTCTAATCATTTTGATAAAATAACATAGTTTTGGTTATTGCAAACCATGTACACAGGGCCATCACAAGTTTATGCTGGACAAAACAGTGCTTGTGGTGAGCGTCCTCTTCAGCACCACTCCACTTGGAACAAAATACTGCAAACTCAGCCAAAAGGCACCTGGGGTCATCATTCTTATTGCCTGCCCCAAATGATGGCCTTGCATGTACATGTTTATAAAATTTGGTACATGTTACAGCCCTAATCTTTATCTCTGATAAAAAAAAGACGAGTTAAAAGGCATTAAGCAAGGCATGTATTACATACGTGTACAACCACTATTTATAATACACGAACTACCGTACATGTAATTGACAGTGTCACAGCTTGAGTTTAATTCATAAAACAAACATGAGGACAGAAACAAAACATCTCACATACACATCACATATGCACACCCATTTTAAAGCAGGAACAAATGAACAGAACAAGAATGTTATTCCTTCATGTCAGAGACTCAATCATTTAAAAAAAAAAAACAAGAGTACAACAAAATGGCACATCATATGCCCATCTTTTATGACCTTTTCCCTACTAATGATCTTGACCTCTGAGCTTGCCATGTCATTTGATCATTGTTTCCAAAGATGTGTTGGCTAGGTAAAGTTTTATCAAAATATCTGCAGGGGTTAAAATGTGACAGCCTGGACAAGGAAACAGGCCACAATCTTGCATTAACTTCACTCTGAGGCAGGAGGTATGGCTCAATCAGAATATGTCATGGCCTTCCTACTAAAATTCATCTGGAAAATACTTCCATGAAGTCAGCTTAAAAAGGGGTGGGGGAGGGATCATCAGAAAAAGGCGCATATTCATTAAAACACTGAAGTGTACTAAGCAAAACAGAACCTTGCCAGAAGCATTTTGGAACCTTTTATGAATTATTTGCATGAATTCAGTAAAAGAAAATTCTCAAGTGAGTTCATGCATGGAAAAGAAAATCTGGGCAAGTTGTGGCCAAGATTAATTCATTTCAATCAATCAATCAATGCTTTCATTGAAGTGTGCAGATGTCATTTGGTAAACAAGATATATACATGCAATGGCAGCTACTTGCATTATTCTAATGTGCTTTTCCAATCATTGCTAGATAGGCCTGAGAATATTCTGATTGTGCTACGAATGAGTCTGCAAGACACTGTCATGTCAAGATATAAAAAAGGCAAAGTTTCATTAAAATATATTCAGTGGTTCAAAACATTGTACTCCAGACAAGGACAATCAAGCCACAGAATTACAAAGTTGTGACCTTCAATCTGAGGCAGAGGGCATGGCTAAGGTTTGTTAAGTACTGAGCATACATGATATATAACTGACAAAAGTTTCATTGAAATATATCCTGTGGGTCAAAAACTATACTCTTTGACAATGATACAAATCACAGAATTACATTTTCTCTTGCCATGGCCTTGACTTTGATACAGAGGGTCTGGCTATAGTATGCAATACACTGTCTGGTCATGATATATACCTAGTAATGTTTCATGAAAATCTCTCCAAACATTACAAAGTTATGATCTGGACAAGCAAAATGTTAACAGACAGACAGATGAATGGACGGTGCCATAGCATAATATGCCAGAATTTCGATGGGCACTTAGAAGTTATAACACAGTCTAATTTGTTGATCCAACACAAGCTTTCTTAATTAAAACATCAGTTTAAACTAATTGTTTGATAAGCAGGTTTAATTCCAAAAAGCTTCCAATAAATTATTCTGATTCACCCTATTGGATAAAAGAGACATTATTGTAAATGAATACCAAATCAGTGTACGATGTGCAAGACGAATGAGAATAAATACTTTCTTGGCTCACCTGCATTTTTAAAGAAATCCAATTCTTGAAGTCTGGGTGGAAGTAACTGAACAGGATAAGCAAAGTAAGCTTCATCATCATCATCAGAACTCTGGTCCCCATCCAACAGTTCTGTTAATTCTTCATTACTATCCTCACCTTCTGAGGGTCCCAACAGAACAGAATTGGATCGTAACCAATTCCTCTTTTCACGATTACCATATTTAGCAGACTGTGCTTTTGTTATGGGAAACATTTTCATCCTCCTATGGAAATGGGGCTAAATATTTGTCCTGTCTTTCTCAAATTTGTAAATTTGGATTAAAACTATAAAATTCTCATCAAGTAAACACTATTATAAACTGTAAAATTTGTGAAGCCTTTATCACTAATCCACAGAATTTTTTTAAAGAATGAAATTTTCTCTGAATAACAAAATGTATAATCCAAGCATGTTGAATGGCTCATTTGCACTAAAATATATGTTCAAATTTCACATCACAAGAAGATCCAAATTTAAAACACAGTTTCTCATTGAAACTGCTAAGATGTTTCTCTAAGAAATCTCCAAACCACAGAAGATGAATTACCATTTGCTTCTATCTAAATAACGACAGTTCAGATGAATGTTTTAGACAGATTATAAAGCAATCTTATTTCCTCTGAGACATATGCCTCTGGTTCAAAGTCATTTAAAGAATTTTCCTCCAACATAACGAAAGAATCCCACCACAAGTCAGGTATTTCATCTGTTGCCTGGCTTCAAGACTGTCCAGTCTTAGTGAATAACAAACCAACAGTTTGATGATCTGTATAGTATCTATTCGACTCCTCCTATTATTATGTTCTGATCGACTCGCCGATTTCAATGTTGCCAATTTAAATTGAGACCATCCTATTGTGGTATTCTACCACAATGTGGCATGCAATCAACACAAAAACATTATGAGCTTGCAAACTGGAGAATGCTGGACTACAGTGACTATATGACAGGAGTTTTTACCTGGCAGCTATAATATCAGCAAGCTTGTTGTTTGTGGGCCAATAAAAATATCACAATTCTATGGAGTGATCAGTACAAAAGTCAGCAGTATGTCAGATCACTTCAGTTACAATAAAGCTACCTTGAAAAAAGGCTCCTCTCTCAATGCCTGATTAGTTACAACAGGTTCTGAAATACGTCATTACATTAGTAGTCAAACATCAGTTTCAAATAAAAATTAAACCAGCTCAACTGAAAAGAAAAATGTACTCCATAAACAGTAAATACCAGCAAATATCACTAGTTCATAGCCAATAATTAGAAGTGTCAATTTTATCCACTATTAATCAAAAAAGTCTGAAACATTCATATTAAACCATAAATGTGTAAAGAAATAAAAAATATTTATTGGGGTACTAGAAGTGGGTATGGCTAATTCATCCTTGGTTTTTAAGTTAACTCTTTCATCTTGAAACACATAGATTTGGCTGATACATCCTGTACAATATGTGTAGGTCTTTCATATTCACCTAAATATACATCAAGATCTTGCAAGGCACTGGCAGCCTTTGATCAACATTTTTTATGTCTGAGGTCGATACAAAAGCTTCATTCAATACAGATCCAAACTTATGCATAATACAACTGACATTAACATAAAACCCACACCAACCAACATAAATCTACTTTTCTTTAAACATTAAAATTGATTCCTGACATATTCTAAATGCACCCACTTTGCATTTCTATTATCTGAAACCTGGTAATGTGAAACCAGGTAGACTGTGCTAAAATTTAATAGAAACTAAGTCATCTGGTTTTTAAAAATCTGGTATCATTCTAATCCCATAAGCATAAACACTTAATGTATGAAACCTATCAAGACTTAAATTGTTTCTCAATGATAGAAACTCCTTAGTATGATGAGAGTGAGAGAGCAAGATATGTAAAACTGGAGTTATGGCAAATTAAATCAAATGTTAAAATAAATTAGATCACTAGACTGCCATCCATCCAAATAGGTATTATGTCTCAAACAGCTACTTTGCAATGGATCTTTTAGCAACTACACAGAACAGCATCTGTCTAACTGCCAAATGTTACAGGTAGTCAATTTAATCCAAATTGATCAATGTTATATGTCATCAGTGATGTTGTTAATCCAGAAAACAGATGAACTTAGAAAATCAAGGTGCAGCAGTTGAACATTAATTTAAAACTTAGCATAAAAGACACAACTGAAATATCTCAAATAATACAAATTCATGGAACCCAGCATCTCACCTGCATCAGTCTACTTATTATTGTAACCACTTTATCTGACTTACATACACAACATGAATATTGATGACCATACTACAAATAGGTGAGATAGGCAAGACAGGAACTCCTCAGTTATCACCATACAAACTTCTGACTCACCGCAACAGAGCATCATCCTACCTTTTCTGTTGAATGCATGCAAGTTTTAAAATTTCAGCTAAAACACTGTTTACAATAATGAAGTATGCTTATTAAGCAGGCAAGACAGATTTGACAAGAACTCCTAGAATAATATTAGATGAATAAGTAATATTATTATCCCGAAGTAATTTCACTTCAAAAGATTCCATCAACTGATGTAGAAAAATGTGACTGTCAAAAACTTGAACACAAAACTTGAACATTGTTGTCTAAGTGTCTAAGGCTTGTACAGTTACTGTATATACTTGCACAGAACTAAAGTCAAAAACTGCAAACAACAAACATCCTGATCTGCCATGGAAAAATAAACCTGCAGACCAGGGATGTATTATTTGTTCTACTGATTACTCTTAACAAACCACACAGATCCAGATCTGCTGACACATTATGGGCTGACAGATCTGGGTCTGTGCAGTTTGCAGTTGGACTTGATAAGCGAGTATATACAATAATTGGGTCTTATCAGCAATCACTGTTGCCATGTGCCTGATCATTTCTTAGCTGCAGTGGACAGGTAGGTGTCATGGAAGTCAGGTCAATTCTCATAAACTGTGTAGGTAGATAAAAATTTCTCAACTTTTGTGAGCTCTTTGCCTATGCTCTCCAACGTTACCTCATCAACTGTACATTGCCGATACTTTAAGATCCATCACTAGGACAACACACAAGAACTCCTTTTAAACAATTCTTGAAAGAAATCACCTAAATATAGCTCTATATTTGCAGAAGTATTTGAATCCAGCTTTCATAACATACAGGACAACAACCCTGAACAGCGGCCCAAATAAAATAAGTCAGTTTTAAACAAGGGCGTGTTTAATTTAAGTATTGCATTCTAGCTGTAGCACACACCTCAAAGTTTGCCATGAAAGAATCTGAATGTGTTTACTCAAAATGCAAAGGGGTCAGGACTTAGTTAAATAGTTGATTTGACAAAGGATTAGAGACTGTGGTAATTAATCTAAACCACTGATATGTACATATATACAGCTGATATGTGAGAAATAGACTAGTGTACTTTATCAGCTATTATTCTGTTACTGTATTTAGCTAATGGAACTGCTCTACTACAGTGTTGTCTGGTGGCATACAGCGCCTGAGACTTGAACCAAAGATTTGGGCACTATACTCCACCAGACAACACTCCTCCAGTGTTGTCAGGTGATATACAGTGCCTGCGCCTCGAACCTACATGAATAAAACGTACAACTACAACTCTAGTCTTTAAGGATATGACTACATAAAGAGACAGCTAATTTCACAACAATTCTTTCTTACACAATAATAAACCATAAAAACAAAAAAAGAAAAAAAGCAACATAAAACATAACATCTGTCAAGAGAAATTATTGTGTTGTATCAAATACTTAAAACCTTGGAGTTCCTTTACATACTATTCTTGTTCCAAAGAAAATTTTCAGTTCCAAACAAGTGAAAGGTAGAATATAATTTCCATAATTTTATCAAGATATCATGGGATAACTTCTCAGCATAAAAATTACCATATATACTTTCTTACAAGTCAAGTCAACTGCAAACAACAAAGATCCTGATCTGCCATAGCATAATGTGCCTGCAGATCAGAGTCTATGCTGTTTGTTCTACTGATTACTCCTAACAAACTGAACTAACCCAGATCTGCCAGTGCATTATGCAATGGCAAATCTGGGTCTGTGCAGTTTACAGTTGGGCTCAACTTATAAGCAAGTACATACAATATTATTTTGATTCAACATGGAGTGTGTGTGATTTAGATTGTTAATGTAGCTGTAACAATTTTAGTCATATCGCTACAATGTCTACAGTGTAACAGTTTATAGCGAACAGGGACATCATGCTGCAGACATGTAGCATCCTGACACCAAGGGAACCAGTCCTAACACTAACCTCTTAATAGTGAGTGCCAAACAAGGCAGCTGCTGAGTACCATTTTTATAGGTGTTAAGTATGACTTAGTATGGCCTCCCACATCCCAGGGTTATGCTGTAACCACTTAGGCCACTGAAGCAGTCCTCAACATGGATTGAAGAGTGGAAATATTACACAAGGGACATAAAACACAGTTCATCACTTACTATATAAACTTGCATACTGGTTGAATTCAAATGCAAACCAACATTGACCCTCAAATAATTTGCAAGCATATCAGGGTCCATGTTATTTGTTCTACTGATTAGTCCTAACTGATAACATAGACCCTAAACTACCAGTATATTATGCATTGGCAGATCTTCATCTACCCTGTTTACTGATAATTCAATTTATGTGAGATATAGAGATGGCATTCTTAGTAAACTACTGATACTCTTTCAACAAGTTACACCGATACAAACTTATATGACTTTCTCTGGTTGGTAAGGCTTCAAGCAATAAAATAAATTGGACTTCTAAGGTGTCATGTCAATGAGTTAACACTACTCTAAAATCATAAATAAAAAAGTCTCTAATTACTGAAAGCGGAACATAATATTACCTTTTAGTTCAATTGAGAAACATTTTAAAATACCTACATCACCCTTAGTGTTTGAAAACCAGTACTAAAATCAGCAAGAAAGAATAAAAGGGATAAAATGTGTTGGCAGCAAACCAGGTTTTCGCGTAACTCAAGGAAATGAGATTCATTAAGTACTAGAAACTTTAAGAGTCAATGTCACTTAATGATTTCAACAAAAACAAAGAGTCACTGCCAGATTCTAAGTGAGGGACAATGGCCTAGTACATTAGAACAGTACAGAATATTTGACACTAATCACATCTGATAAAAGGTCTTGCGGATTTAAAAAGATACAAAACCAAATTAATGCAATAATGGGCTATTTTGACAATTATCCTTAATTTTGACTCCAGATTTAGAATGTGTCAGATACAATTTCAACCTCTTAACCTCACAACTGAAGCACAAAGTTAAATTAAAGGCAATACTTAAAAAGTCAAATAGAATCAACATGTGACCATTGAAAGCATTTAACCTGTTCTAAAAGTCATTCACAATCAATCTGGGGTGAATTTTGGCCTTGTGACCAGAAAAATGGTTCAGACTAAATTACCCACAACTGTTTTGTTGATCTTAGTTCAGCTGAATATCAAATTATTTTTTTTTTACTTTTGCAATGATCATGGTTACCAACACATCCAAACAACTAATTAAAGATGAACCAGTTTCTAGTCACAGTGCCAAAAAACAGCCCAGCCTTGGTGTATCCATTAATGTGCAAAAGATGAAGTCAGAATCTAGTACGCCATGCTAAATCTCTCAAAAATTGAATTCAGGTTAGGGTATTTATAATTTTTCATTTTATATCCTCTCCCAAAGGAACTGTTCTCCTGTAGTGTTTCTGGTTGGCACTATAATCCACCTGACAACATTGTTGGCAAAGAGTTCCCATGGGAGGCTGCAAAAATTGATATAGTATTTCACACAACATAAAGTGACGTAATATCAGGTTGGAGTAAAGTGACATGCCCACAAGAACAGGTGTAATAACTCTAGTCAGATGCAGTATCCTGACATCAAGGGCAAGTGTGTACTTTGCTAAAACAAGTCACTGTACATGAAGTTAGCCCATTGGAACTCAACAATTTATCACATGATGTATTAATATCATGTATTTTAAAACAGACAGAGCTAGAGCATCGACCATGGATGTGTTAGGTCATGGGTTCAAACCCCAGCCAAGCCATACCAAAGACTTATAAAAATGGTACTAGCAGCTGCCTCGCTTGGTGCTCAGCATTAAGCGATTAGTGTTAGGACTGATCAGCCTGATGTCAGGATAATGTGAAAGAAATCCTTTTGAAGAACTGAAAATTTACCAATGTGATGAAAGCACAATTGGACGGTTTACTTCATACTTAAGTGAGAGAACACAACATGTTTATATAAATAATGTTCAGTCTAAAACTAGAACAAAAATTAGACATGAAGTAGCACAAGGCTCAGTTCAAAGTCCATTACTATTTATATTATTTATTAATGACCTACCACTTTTACTAGGGGACTCAATTTCATCTACAGATCTCTATTCTGATGACACAACATTGTCAGACATCCAAAACACAAAGCATGAACTGGAAATTTCTTTACAGGATGCCCTAAACAAACTGGACAACTGGTGTACATGCAATGGCATGATGGAAAATACTGGAAAAGCTAAAATATTACTTATCTCAACATGGCAACAAAGAACAAATCTTGATGGTGATGAACTATGTTTGACATGGAAGGATAAAAAGTTGCAAATGGTCTGTCATGATAGACTACTTGGTGTTTTGGTAGATGATAACCTATCATGGACTGAACATATCAAACATATCAGTAAAAAAGTTAATTCAAGTTTATGGCTTCTCAGTAAGATAAGACATTTTCTCCCAGAAAGGTACAGAAAACTATTTGATAACAGTTACATACAACCCTATTTTAAGACTACTGTAATACAGTATAGGGTAATTCAAATGATAAAAACATTGCAAAACTAGCACATATTCAAAAAAGAGCATTCGGACTAATATCAATCCAGAAAGAAAGAAAGAAAAATTTAGCTGGTAAGTTAAAAATATTACCTATTAAAGACCAAATCCGGTTGAGAAAAGCCAAATTAATGTACAGAATATCCAATAATAGTGCTCCTGAATATTTACAATCACTATTCCAGTATAGGCTACCTGGCAATACTCCCCACCTGTGATCCATGTCTATTAAACAGTATAAAATTTCCAAACCAAATAAGGAATTTTTCAAAAAAAGTTTCCAATCTTCTGAAACTTTGCTCTGGAATAGTATTCCAGTTGAGATTAGAAATGCCCACTCTGTTTCCTTCTTCCAGACCCAATATATCCAGTGGCTTTAGAGATGCAGTTAAAATAAATAAATTCCTTTGTATGAGGGGCTCAAGGTAGATTAGTTCTTAAGCTCATGAAAGTTTGTGATGTAGTTACACATCTATGGTGATAGTAATGTGACAAAGTTACACTTTTTCTTTCATTATTTTCCTCTTATCCGACATATCATCATTTTAAAATTGTTGCACTTTTTTTTTCTTCTGGTATTCATGAATGTGTAAGGGTTCCTTTTCATGTCATTTATAAACATAAATATAAACATTTATTTTAATATAATCTTCTATTATTTGTTAACTGACATAAAGTACTAAAGTACTAATGTATCACATTCTATCTGACCTGCCCCAAGGAAAAAGGTCTTTATTGATAAATATATCAAACTTCTATTTTTTATCATTATAATATAGATTACAAAGTAACTATTCAATTCAGGATTTTTTTCATCCATTTCCTTCTTTTTCTATTCCTTGTTTTCATCATTTTTCATTTTTCAACAAGATTTAATTTGAAAGTTAAAATCATGACATCATGCCTTATTTCATCACAGAGTTCATGACTTTACAAGACTGATAAAACCTTATGCCTGGGAAAGCTCCTTTATATTTGATGTTTAAGATTTTTTGCATACATACTTAAATTTTGAAATGGCAAAACAAGCATCCAATATCATGTGATCAATAGTTAAATGTGATCAGCAGATGACTCTTCTGTCAAATCCACAAGGCTAGGTGAGTGTCAATGATAAGTGAAGTCTGGTTGTTTAAAATCATTATAAATTATCTGAACTTCAAATTCAATTCCAGTTCTAAATTATCAGACTGCATGTAGTTTTTATCAATACATATAATCACCATCTACATAATTTATATCTCTTATTTCAAACAAATTACCATTAGTTTCTCTTCAATGGAGTTTGTATATCTGCTGTTCATTACAATAACGTATATAAATTGTCAGTTCAGGCAATTAAAAATATTTCAAAGAATTAATCAAAGTGTGTGCCAGAATATTAAAGTGCCAAATTTTAATTGCCTCCCTGCATACTCAGAATACAGGTTTGAATCACAAAGACTGAATTGCCCAGACAGTTGACAACAATTATGAACAAATAATTGCATTGATATTGCTTACACCAAGTGCAATCACTGGGTACAGCATATACTGGTACTTGCTTATAAGGTGGATCCAACTGCAAACTGAACACTCTAGATTGATCTACTGCCACTGCCAGCAGATCAAGGTCCATGCAATTTGTTAAGAGTAATCAGAACAACAAAGAACACAGACCCTGATCTGCCACCACATTATGTGATGGCATATCAGGGTTTAAGTTGTTTACAGTTGGACCCAACTTTTAATGAGTATATATGGCAGGAAAGTCTCCAGTTGTCATTCTTCTGTTTTGAACTGTAGATGGGAAACATTCTAGTATATTCCACACAAAATGTAATGAGTACTCACTCCAATACTGCAAACTATGTTCACATTTCACTCAAACTTAAGAAATCCAGCTTTTCTGCATCACACCACAAACTTTAAAAAACAGTAAAATTTCTCACATCATAGTATTCAAGTGCGACAGTGTGTGTACAATCCATTGCAAAATATTAAACAATGGTCCATTATGACTGATTAAATAAAATAAGCATTTCAGGCATGTCAAACAGTAACCCCAAACTTAAAAAAAAAACAACAACTTTAAAAACAGTAAAAGTTTTAAGAGAAAAAAAAAACAAAATGAAAGTTTCTCTATAAATTCTTCACACCATAGTATTCAAATGTGACGGTGTGTGTACACTACAGAAGTAAAATTAATTCCAAAAAGTATATTGAAAACTGAGCTATTCACAGGCAATTGATAATGCTAATGTTGTAATCTATTATCAATCAATGTCATTAATACATTGCACAATATTAATTAATGATCCATTATGAATGATTAAGCAAAATATATCATTTCAGGCATGTCTAGCAGTAAGACATACGTAATTAGGACTAGTGAAAATCTTTGCTTAATGCATGGCTAGTTGGACTTTTATTTGCATACCTGAGCACTGGAGTTAACAGCAATTTGTCTAGAGTGAATTATTAATTGTTATAAAATTTCATTGTCAATTTTATTTTCATTCTGTATTCTACATTTTATATTTATAAGTATTTTCTATTATATATTTATTTTTTCCAGATGATCAATAGTACAATTTCATAATTAATTGTTGTAATTATTTTAGTATATCAAATGATTTTAAATTACAATCTCACCATCCTAAGTAACATCAGAAATGATTTGTTGAAGTGTTTGAAAAACTCTGAGTTGCTCTGCTGATAAATCCAATTCAGATAAATAACTGCTACTTTAGTGGCTCCTGTGTACTAAATCATTTCACAAAGCATTACTTTATAGTAATGAGTGAGGAAAAAACTTTCTTCATCAACTGAACACGTTTATCAAGATGGCAGTATATGGTTCATAGCAAGCTATTGCCCATAATTTTACCATAAACAATTGTTCACATTATGTAGCATACCAAAGACACTAAAAAAGTTATTTATTGCAGTTGGTTTTTGTCTGGAGTGACTCCAATTATACATGTTGTTTTTAATGATTCTTTTTTTAAATAAAGCCAAAACTATATATGCTGAAACAGTACGAAAAGTCTTAAAACACTAAATCAGGCATGTGCAACTCCATCCAGGATGAGGACCAGATAAGCAATTTTTAAGCCACACTCTATAATGTACATAAGCAGATAAAACCAGGTCTGCACATGCCTGCACTAAATAATAATAATACCTTAAACAGTGTGGGGTTTTTTTTAACCTAAAATATAATAAGTTAAAGACTTTAGATATAATCATTGAAAAACATTAAGGGATTTTTCATTGTTGCATGTTTGTGATTCATGCTCCCTGAAAACAAAATAGTGAAAAATTACATGAATTGCAAACAAGAAAAAAAGATTTTCATTCTTGGGACTTTTTTAAAACAAAAATCTAATAAAGCAACAAATAGATCAAGTAAGGAATTTTTAGACAAGAGATCTAAGTGGGTCTGGGTTAAACCTGCTTATGGTAATAGCCAACTACAAGAGAAGATGGCCAGGAAATCTGGGTCAGTAGGATGCTTTCTGTAGAAATGTCTTCTAATGTTGCATGCATATGTTATGAAACAATCATTTCACAGTTTCTCTGCATATTTTTCACATCTTCATCCATATTTGATGGCACATCAGCCTCATTTCTCCAAAGCCTCTCATGCCAGTATGCCAGTTTGGGAGAAATCATTTAAAGTTGATTCTATTTTTAGTAACAGGGGCCATATTTGGTAGCAGATCATTATCACTTGTAAACTCTGAAAGCCCTTAATGCCAGCATTGATTCTCTCAAATTTGCTAAATTTCTCTTTAGCACTTTTGAGAAACTGTTTAAAGGTTAGTATATTTTTAGTATAGATGACAATATCTGATTGTAGATCAGCATCTTTGATATAAATATTAATGACTTTCATGCCAGCCTAGGATAATTTATGTCAAATTTGGTTAAATTGCATTTAGAAGTTTTTGTGAGGAAGTTATTAAAACATTTTTATATTTTTAGTTACAGTGGCATTATTTGTTGGAGATGGCATCATTTGATTAAACATGTCAAATTTAGTTTCATGGTTTTTGAGAAGTAATTTAAAGATGTAGCTATTTTTAATAACAAGTCATGTTTGAGGTGGATCAGCATCATTTCGTCAAATTTGAAAGTTCTATAAAATCTGCTTTCATTACATGTATTTTCTATAGTTTTTGAGATTAAGGCATTTTAAGATTATTCCATTTTTTAGTAATGGTGGTCATATTTAACACCAGACTAGCATCTTTACTATAAATTTTAATAGCTCTTCATGCCAGAATGCTCTGTGCAAAACTTTCCAGAAATCAGTCAAATGATTTTTGAGCAGTTTCTAATAGCAAATCTTGTGAGACTACAGACAATGGATGATGCACAATGAACGCAGAGATGAAGAGCCATAAGATAAGCTTATGTGATCTTGTGTCCAGGTAAGCTAAAAATGAGCAGAATGCACTGAAGAAATATATCTCTTTTAAAAGTGACACATTTTTAATGTAACAAAAGTGTCATGAATGGCACATTTTCAGTGCTGGATTAAACCCTGTGGAGGCCCCTAGGCAGTTGAAATCTTGGGGCCCCCCTCGCAAATTATCTCCTAATACGTCAAGATCAAATCAATTCAATATTATTTTATCCATTGTCACAGGACCCCTAAAAGGCATGGGGCCCATAGGCCGGTGCCTACTCTGCCTATTTGGTAATCCGGAACTGCACATTTTAAACCCCAGCTCCAATTCTGACTGACTTCTGTAGAGGCAATAGTAGGGCATAATTGGCTGCTAAGTTTATTGACCAATATGTCTCAATGTCCTGGACTATTAGCCAAAGTTTGAAGTCTTGAATTAAACCTTATATACAGAAGCCATTATTTTCTTACCAGACCTACCATGATTCCTGACCTTTAGACCCCACAATCTATAGGTTTTTGATTATCTCAAGTGCAAGTGATCCGCAAAGTTTGGTCAATGACCTTACTCTACAGCAATTATTTCACAAAAACCTATTTTTCTTTGAGCTAGAATGAACCTGACCTTTGACCTGTTTCACCCAAAACCAACAGGTCTCTTTCATACCTTAAGTGTAAGCCCTTCACCAAGTTTGGTCAAGGTGTGATCTAGAACCAAAGTCATTATGCAAAAACCATTTTCTTCTTTTAATCAATGATCTTAACCTTTGACCCTAAAATCAGTAGCATCCTTTCATGCCCAATGTGTTAAGTTATCCACAAACTTTGGTGAATGTATATTGTCAAGAAATTTGTGCAGAAACTATTTTTTTCTTTAAATAGTAGTGTCCTTAACCTTTGATTTTTGACCCCCAAAACAATAGACTTCTGCCTTATCCCTAGTGAAAGCCATTTATAAAGTTTGATCCAGGTATAATGACCTTGACCTTAGAAAATTACCTAGTTTCTTCCTTATCCTAAATGCAAACTATCAACAAAGTTTAATAAATGTACATGATAAATGATCGAAAACTCCAGTTATTTGTGAGAAAATTAAATTGGAAACAAATGGACATTTTTTGAAGAGGTTGGTGGGGAGTGTTGGCTTTAATGGCACTTTTAACCCAAATTATTAGCTATATCATGTAAAGGGAATGGGAGCTAAGTGTCTTTCCTAAGGACACACCAAGACAGCTGACCCTGGCTGGCTTAGGCAGATATCAAACCCACAACCCTTGGATTATGAGTCTGATCTGCTACCAACTGGGCTACCATGACTTCAGAACAAATGAACAGACAGATGGACAACATCATAACATAATATGCTCTGCCTAATGGCTAGCATATAAAATCCTTGGTCTCATAGTTGTGTTTTGTTTTCAGGGCTCAGAACATAATACTATCCAAATGGCTTTATTTTATATCTGAAATAGCAATCCTCGCCTCCCAACACAAATTTCTTTATGACCCAAAAAATAGTATAGACAGAAAAAAAAACAAAGACAAAATAGCCTTAACCTCAAGGGTTTATTGGAAGTCTTTCTTCTTATTTCAATGTGAAGTGAGTGCGATAATAAACACCAAAATTAGATGTTTGTTTAATGAGGGCAATACTTGAAGGTCGACAAGATATCCGGTCTCCCAAAGTGTGGCTGCCAAGTTACAAGTAAAGAATGTTCAGGAATTCTGATCTTTCAATCAATATTTACCTCGATAAAGACATTCATTTATACATTACAGCAGACAGGTCTAAGTACTGTATTTTCAAGATTCTTGAGACTTAAAACTGGAGTAGAGGCTCAAAATAAAGACTACCACTTGAAAGACATAAGGAGTTTTCCTAGCCACTTAAGTATAACATGTATACAGTGTGCAGAATAAGGAAAGTCTGAGCAATCCTGATTTTTTATTTCTTCATTTACCATTAGGTTAATGGCACCTTATTCCAACTGTCTGGGCACCAAATTATAACCATTATGCGTTGCTGTACCATAAAAGGCTAAACCAAACCATTCAAAAATTGACCATGCTAACCTTATTATCATGGGTTGACATATACAAAACAAAACAGTTCAGATTTTTTTTTATTTTGTGACTATCTGAAAAAAGGAAAGAAAATGGTGCTGATATATATAATGAAATGAAATAACATAAGACTGTTTATCTTGCATCGGAAATTTAATAATGATATATTTTCAAAGCAGCTCATTCACAAAATATAAATAGTTTCTGTTATTGAGAAATACTAAAATTATTAACACATGGGGCTCATACAGTAACTTTTTTTTTGTCTATATATATTGGTCTGAGTATGTTAATGCTTTGGTTAAGCAATGAAATATATTTGACTACTCTTTGTTTAAAGCACAGTATTTTTCACAATGAAACATTTAATTTTATGCAAATTACAAACAGCAAAAATCCTAAAAACATGGTTCATGTAGTAACATTTTTCATATATATATATATATATATATATATATATATATATATATATATATATATATATATATATATATATATATATATATTTATATATGTGTGTGTGTGTGTGTGTGTGTGTGTGTGTCTAGGGATATTAATACGTTAATGCTTTTGTTACATTGATTTGTCTACAAATACCCAAGTCTAGGTATGTTAATGCCTTTGTTAGATTTATGTGGAATGTATTTTTATACTGTGTACTGAACTAAACACAAACAGTACCAAATAAAACTTTTATACTAAAGCATGAAAGTGGGGTCCTGTAAAATTCAGTCCCATAGAATATCAGATGTTAATATCACATATCTATATTCTCCTGATTTTGTGGACCTCATAAAAAAAAGTGGCAAAACACTTTTGATCAATGCCACACTAATGACATGTCATCATCTGTTGATGTCATTTGCCAATTTACTGAATTTAATACTGTTCTAGAAAAGAAAATATAATGCTGACTTGAAATAACATTGTGATCTTTGGTTACATGGAAGTGTTATTATATTA
The DNA here is from genome assembly GCA_016617855.1 of Megalonaias nervosa. Classification (NCBI taxonomy): domain Eukaryota; kingdom Metazoa; phylum Mollusca; class Bivalvia; order Unionida; family Unionidae; genus Megalonaias; species Megalonaias nervosa. The sequence continues at coordinate 17,142 of JAECUM010012541.1, read as the reverse complement.
TATATGCAATAATATAATAACTATTCAGAAACACTAATGGATTTAATATGAGCTTTAAATGAAATATTTTCAAATGATTCAAAGGTTAAATGAAACATGTTGGTTTGCTGGTTCAAGATTTTACTCAAAAGATAATAGTAACATGTCAATAACACGTTGCACAAAACTTTTTGGAGTAAATACAATGCAAAGAAAGCATGATTTGCATGAGAAATCAATAAAAAGTGATAATTTATTAAATTTTAGTTTATGCACAACTTGAAGATCTTGAGTTATTGTAGGTACACATTGCCAGTGTTGCAATGGGGTTTGTCTGATAAAGACCACTGAGGGAGAACTGCCACTGGTGGTATGGTAAGATGATGTAATGTCAAATTATAAGGCCTAGTCAGTGGCTAACACTTGGATAGGGGTGATGTACATGTACCTTCAAACTGAGAGGCAGACCTGGGAATTATGCAAGAGACTGTTATTAGCCTCTTGCTGTTTCATGGGGCTTGTGGAAGGGGGGGGGGCATGAGCAGAACTATTCCCATTGGTTGGCATTGGCAGCAGAATTCAAAGAGCCAACCAAATTAGATAATCTTACGTAACATTGCAGGATCATATAGAGTACCATGTGATCAGTCACTTCTCTGGTTTATCAACTGTACAGACAATGAATGTAGAGTTTCACTTCTCTGGCTTTTCAAAGGTACAGACAATGGATTTTGAGTCTCTGCATCAAACTTTTCTTATGGATTTGTGCTGGCCCACCACCACCCCAGTCTCCACCAATTAATGAATACAGCATGGATTGTGCCCTTATGTTTTTCATGCGCATGGGGCTACCATGGGATAGGATCATTTTTCCCCAATCGGATACTCATAAGCTATACTAATAACGTAAAGGTCATGCCCATTAAATACATTTCTTTTTACAGTTATAAATAGGAAAAATATAAGAATATTTGCTTCATGCTGGGATCAGCCTAGCTCTATTCCACGAATCTGGGATCAACCCTGAATACACTCTTATGCGGGGATCAGCCTAGCATAGACTTGGTTAAGATGGGATCAGCCCAGAATACATTAGCATGCTGGGATCACCCTAGCACGTAATCTACTTAAACTGGGATCAGCCCAGAATACACTCGAATGCTGGGATCAGCCTAGCACAGATTTTACTTGAGCTGGGATCAGCCTAGCACCAATTCTACTTGATCTGGGATCAGCCCAGAATACACAGTAATGCTGGGATCAGCCTAGCACCAACTGGAAATCAGTCTTTTACATTGAGCTGGGATTCTGCCTAGCACCAATTCTACTTGAGCTGGGATCAGCCCAGGATACACAGTAATGCTGGGATCAGCCTAGCACCGATTGGAAATCAGTGTTTCACAGTGAGCTGGGATCAGCCTAGCACCAATTCTACTTGAGCTGGGATCAGCCCAGAATACACAGTAGTGCTGGGATCAGCCTAGCACTGATTGGGAATCATTCTTTTACATTCAGATTCTAGCCCATGAGTAGCCCCTACAGAGAGAGCCAAATATTTTTTAAAATACTTAAATTAAGTATTGATGTTATTTTAGTTATGAGTTTGATGTTGTAGAATATTAGCAATAATGAATAGTGGCATGTTTGAGAGAAAGGGAGAGAGATGGATGCATATATTCATGTATCCTTTATTTCTTACAATGCGTGTATTAAATCATTTCTCGTACAATGCAGTATTATTTTGTTGTGCATAAACTATGGGTAAATTTATATACATTACTGTTTGATAGTGCTGAAATTCAGCCATACTGGCCTCATTTATAAAAGTTTCAAAATGTTTCTCTGATATATTAAACCAAATAGTAAACACTGAAAAGTTGATCTGGTTGAAAGAAATCTAAATGTCAGAACTCATGTCTATTTTGTTCTGATTTTGGCTAGAAAACTATCTTATGTAAATGAAAGAGCCGAAAATCAACTTTTATGTCCTCTTGCTATGTATGCAAAAACAGTAAATTAGAAAATAAATCATGTATGCTTGTTCCACTGCTTTTCGTATATTTCATGTGGTCCAAATCAGCCTGGTATTTGGGCTGATCTACCCAGACATTAGGCCAAATGGTCTGAATCAACAGCATTCACGTATTACATCACTAATTTTTGTTGTTGATTCACATCAAAAGATTGCTTTCTTCAATAAAAACCAGGGACATGTGTTTCAGAAAACAACCATCAATGTTGAAACTTGACTTTTTTATACTGTTCTGTGAGTAAAATACTGATGCTGTTATTTAATTGCAAATAATAGTGAAACGTCTTCTCATTCAGGAATTTTATTAGTTCACTACAAACTCTGAGACTTATTTCTCCAGAATAAACTGAATCTATGAAACAATGCATTTTCTTCAGCAAGTACTCATTTTGCTTGGTTGCCTTGTGACTTCTGATCACATTTGTGAATGAATATTACTCACATAATAATAATATAACAGTGCCTGAATGATCAATTGAAATGAGTTCACTTATACGTGGCCTTGACCCCAAGCACTTACACAGGAAGGATTTGCATGCCATTTAACATGCCTTTTATTCCACCCCAATTATTTAATTTGATGCAAAAGACATAATTAACATAATAATACAAAGCAGGTGTGCTTTTAATTGAGAGGAACAATGAAACAAATACTTCCACAAGTCTGAGATCAAAACATGGTCAGTATGTAATTAGGTTTGCACAGAAAAGCTCATGGACATTGCAGAAATGGTAGACTGACATGTCATGTTTGAATAGAAGAGGGTGTATTGCATTTATGATGATTACATTAAGATTGAAATTAAAAGACAGTACTAAAACATGAAGTTATTTAATTGATACTTATTTATTAAAGTCATGCCACCAGCAGGCATCAGTGACATTTTCTTTGATCAAAATTTTGTTGAATATTGTTATTTACAGTGTACTGAGAATGTTGTATTGAAAGATAATTCAACAAAATGTATGACGTCTTATTAAAAGCTAAGAATTTCATGATGTTGATTCTAATTTCTGGCTACTCAGCACCGTTTTAAATTATAAAACAAATGATATATTAAGCTTTCATTCACCAATTTTGATCACGATTTTACTTCACGTTCAACAAAAAGGGGCCTATTTTTGGTGTCTTTTCTAGATTAAAAAATGTGATTCACAACTGATTCTGCATTATAAGTGAGTTTGCAAGTTATCCAGGCATAAGTTATCAAGGGAGTGATGTATATGGTAATCCAAAAAATTAGCTAACATAAAATTTCAGCTACTTCAGCAAAGTAACCAAATTTAGCTATAAATAAATTTCATTCAAACTAACATCTTGTGATCAAAAGATCATATCCTTATATAAGTATAAAGGAGCCAGACTTAGATTTTAAAAGCTACCATTTCTAGAATGAAATAGTACACTTTAAATGAGTTGGTAATGCATGTAAGATGTGAATTAATGTTTAAAACAATGTACAGCACACCAATGTTTTGTTTATACATTTATCTGAACATAAATCACTCTATGCTGCAATTCTGTTATTTGCAATTGGATGATCCCTACATGCCTTAAGAAACTAATAACAATGTGTTTCAACAGTATCATATAAGTCACAAAAACCAAAAATGTGTATTTTGGCACATTAATAATTTGTTAAAATTGTATGTCACTAATATGACATCACTAAAATATAAAGATGTCAAAATACTGTAATTTACAGTTTTCATAATGAATTGCACACTTGTAATCATTAAATAATCTGAAGACTGCAGTCAAACACATACAGAGAAGGAACAGTATAAGGGAGACAACTTCTTAGATACCAATTATTTGGTCCATGGGTAACAAAAGAATGTAACAAATGCAAAATTACCTACTGGTATCTTTTTATAAAATATTTTATACTCTAGTTTCTTGAAAAAATATCATGGTAAAAACAGAAGTTCATAAATGCAATTGACTCTACTGGTTGATCAAGAAAGATGGTGTCCTCCTTTTAATTGCCAAGAGCTGAAACCATTTCTGATATTCTTTAGCAATAACAAGATTTTCAAATTACCTGCTGTGGTGCACATACTGGATAAGAGATTGGCACAATTTTCATTTAGAACCAAGTATATATCATAAGAAGTCTTTTGATGAAAATCCCATGTCAATATGACCATCCAACCAAGAAGAGTAACAACAGCATAATTTTGAAGACAACTATTATGGCAGCCATACTGGATGTATGATTGTATCAATTTTCATTTGGGATTAACTAGATATTAATGAGATATCTACTGGTGAAAACCTCATGTTGATATAACCATCGATTTTGGAGGAGTAGAGATAAGGGTAAATTTGCATCATTTTCATTTAGGACCAACTAGACAGCATATGAACTCTTCCAAAACCCTATGTCAAATTGGCTTTCCATTTTAGACAAGGAGCAATAAGAATGTGACCACTATGGTGGCTGTATTGGCCATCAGATCAACACAGTTTTAATTTAGGACCAACAACACATTATAAGAAGTCTTCTGGTGAAAACATCATGTTGGAATGACTTTATGTTTTGAAGGAGTAACAAAATCAAGATTTTCAAGATGGCTGCCATGTAGCTATATTTGATAAGAGATGCACACCATTTCCATTCAGGACCAACCAGACATCACAAGAAGTCTTCTGGTTAAAGTGCAATGTCTATATGACCAGCCATGTAGGATATGTAGCAATAATAAGATTTTCCAGGTAGCCACTTTGGTGGCATATTGGAGGTCAGATTGGCAACATCTTCACTTACAGACATGATAAAAAGTCTTTACGTGAAAACTCATGCTTCATTCTGGAGAATGAAGAGATAACAAGATTTTCAAACTGGCCACTGTGGTGGCCATACTAGATGTCATATTTGCACCATTTTCATTTAAGATCAACTAGATATCACATGAAGTCTTTTAGTGAAAACCCCATGTTGATATGACCATCCATTCTTCTGGAGTAGCGATAACATGATTCTCAAAATAGCTACAGTGGTGGACATACTGGATGTCTGAGCTGCACCATTTTCATTTGTGACCAACTAGACCATGGGATGAATGTATGTATACAGTTTCATGGAAATCCTCCAAGTAGTTGAGGAGGAACAGCAATAAAAAACTTGTGGAAGGACAGGCGAAAAACATTCCATAACTCTTTTGGCCTATATGACCAGTAGAGCTAATAAAAATCTCTGTTTCTTTCTTTCCATCATTCTCAAGAAAAATCTCTATAAAAATGTCATTTCTGGAAATGCTTTGAATATAACTTTTAAAAATTGCTTTAATGCAAACTAAATGCATTCTATCTCTTGAGTATTACAATTAAAAACTGTTGTTGAGGTAAATAGAGTAGTAAATTTTTTTATGGACACATGCACAAAAGTTTGAGTTTTATTACAATAACTATTATCTGCTATTATACTGAATATTATTACTGTAATAAAACATTTTCTCTGATTAGCTGAAGAGGTCACATGACCTCAACAGTAATACAACACAATGGATTATGGAGAGTGATTTCAGCTCCATAAAAAATGTTTTATTTTCGCATTAGAATATTTTAAAATTAAAGTATGAAAGCAATAAAACAATTATGTGGTTTTGTTTCACTCAGTACACAGTTTTAAGGATTTGTGAAATACAGATACTGGTCTCTGTTTCACATCATCCAAGATCCTATTTTATGGCTGAATAAACAGTGTACTGAACTGAAAACAAATCCTGAATTATTTGCAATAATTCATGATCTTAAAAGACCACTGCTATGAAACTGACTGTCAAGAGACCATATTCTCGATGCACAGATTTACTGTTATTACCTGTCATGACAGACCATGATATTTTGGAAGGAGTATTCTTTCGAGACAGGTTCAACTGAATTGCATTGTCCTGACATTACAATATATTTTTTAATTGTGTCAAGGAATTAAAATGGGATTATCACTTTACCAAAACATGCTGAACTTCAAAATTTCACACTGACGTAATAAAATAATAGAGACCTATAATGTTTTATGAACATGCAAACCCATAACAATGAAATGCACTTTACGTCAGTCAATAACTGTAAAATATTCTACCAGGAATAATGCATATAAATTTATTTAGCAATCACTACAACATACAATAGGTGTTCATTTACAGGTATTTTATTTCAAGTAAGTCTATACTATAGTTACCTCTGACCTGTTTCATTCATATTTTTGGATATATAGATTAATTCCAGTTGTTGGCATTATTGCAACTTCAGCAAATTTCACACCTGAGTTATCTGCAATTGATTCATATTCAGGTGGGCATATTTAATTGTGTATTATCTGCAAAGGAAACAACTGGCAAAAAAAGCAACATAAAAAGCCTTTTCAGTATCACTCAACATTCAAAAGATTTAAACTTTAGGAAATGTTTTTGAAACTATGACCATGTTGTAACAAACAGCCAACAATGAACAATTTGTATGTGTTCCAAATTTTTCATGATTTGTACTCTGTTGTCTCAATCTGTTGTTTTTCTTACCTTCTAAATTTGTCTACATTATCAATATATAAAAATTTGTCATCTTTGTCCTTCAATATTTGGTACAAAGAACTCTGCATTTTTATTGTGAGTTTGGAAATATATGTATTTATGAATAAACATGAAATTATAAGTTCTTTTACTTGCATTTTTTCATACACACACATATATATATATATATATATATATATATATATATATATATATATATATATATATATATATATATATATATATATACACACACACACACTTAGGAATAAACTGGAAAATATAATATTTTATTTGTAATTATTCATACACATGAATAATAATAGTAACAATAATAATAATAACAATAATAATAATAACAACAACAACAATAATAAAAATTAAAACAAAGATTATTTTAAGAGGGTTAATCAATTAGTTATAAAGAACTAATCTCTCTTTAAGCCCTCAAATATTTGCAATATTTATAAAATACACACTAGGGATTCAAATATTTTCATGGCTATAAATTTTTGTGGTCTTGCAAAAAATGACATTTTCATTCTCACTTAAAATTGAGGACTCATAATAGGGTTATATCATTTCCACCAAAGGATTATTTTTCATTGGACCTTTAAATCTGTGGGTCACAGTAACTATGAAATTTCTGAAAGTGTGTACCTCATGAAAAATAGCGATTCATAGTACATGTCACACTTATGAGGAGTGTGGTAGCTTGGTTGAGTGTCAGACATAATCCAAGGGTCAGGGGTTTAATGCCCATCCAAACCAGTTCAAGCTGGCTTTCTCAATGGGCCCTTCCAAGAGGTAATTAGCTTTCAATTCCTCAGTATGACATAACCAAATAAAGTGTTAAGACTCAAACCCATGTGGACTGAAGTAAGATGTCAGATGATTGTCTAAGACCTCTTGGCCACAAGAAGCCCCCACAATAAATACAAATGCATATGGATATTAACAAAGTGCACATACACATACATGGAAATATCAGCAGGAAGTGAAAATGTACACAATATTACAGACACTATACTTTATATAAATATTAACATTTAATAATACATCTGCACAATGATGGCAAAACTGTGCATTGTAAAAGTTTTTATATGTTTTTGTTGGTTTACCACCATTTTTTTGCACACAATAGGCTATAAACAAATTCTTATTAGCAGATATATCAGAAAAGTGTTATGCTGGTCAGTGAATATTGTAATAAATTTGTAGTGGTTATAGCACCCCGTTTAAGGAATTCTTAGATATGTGTGATTACTTGTTTGATTACTGGAATTTGGTGCAATGGAAATATTCCTTAGCCCAAAATAATTAGCCAATTATTAGGAGCAAACGTCACGGAGAGAAAGTGTTAGTGGATTTCCATGATGTCATGGTCAATTAGTAGTGAATTCAGACCCAAACCGCATGACTGTCCCTGCAATAATGTAGTCCCTAATAAAATCTAGTAGTGTACCTTGGTGTTGTGACTGCAGTGGCAGTATTTACGGTAGGAAACCGGTAAATTACACAATGGAATAAACAAGAAGGGACTCTGCAGATACCGTTTATGTCGCCATGGTGGCAAATGTGATGTAGTGGTATTGGCGTAATGTGCCTTGGAACCATGGATTGACTGGCCTAAGGTGGCGTAGTTAAAATAGTTCCCTGAGTTAGGGGATAGTTGTAGAGTTTCTATAGCGTGAACTGCTGACGGTACAGAAAGTTGATGAAGGGAAACTATGCAAACGTGTGGTTGATAGATATTTGGCAAGTTGGGAAATCTGTGGTTTTACATTGATTAGAGTAAAATTTATGTATAGAATGGACACGTCTGGCTGTCTAACTTACAACTGAAGTTGTATAGAAGTCTTTGGAAATTTGGGGTAAACATATGACTTCTAGCGGGAATCGCGCCAGGGTTTGACACCACTCGGTCAAGCAAAGACCCCTGGCTTGTAACAATATTTCACTATCACGCAGCTATCAAGATCTCACTGGAATTCTAAAATAGAATGACCACAGGGCAAATTTACATCAGATTGTAAATTGTTAATGATTTGCCATGGTGCCATATACTTTTTCTTGACATCATCATTTTCTTTCACAATGCTATTATTGTGATTATTAAAAACCTATCAATATTTTTATTTTCAAAATATGTCACAATTATGTCATTTTGCATCCAATCTCCCACAATTCATAATGCTTCAGAATGCAAGTTGTAAAAAGTGGATTGTTCAGTTTCATCAAGGATACACAGATGAAACTGACCCAGACTGGCCTGGACAGGTATTAAACCAGGAACCCTTGGATTACAAGTCTGATGCTCCACCAACTGAGCTACCATTGCTCCCAGATACAAGTTCGGTCACACAGGTGTGTAGCAGTAATTCTTACAATATCATACAGATCAAATACAGGACTTGAACTGATCTCAAATATGCAGTAATAATCCTTAAATATTCCCATGCTAAAATACAGGCCCTGAACTAATCTGAAATATGTAGCAACAATTTTTAAATATTCCCAGGCTAAAAGAGAGTCCTTGAACTTATCTAAAATATGCAGCAATAATCTTCAAAACTATTCACAAGTTACAATAGAGGTCTTGAACTGATCTGAAATATGTAGCAATGATCTTTAAATATTCCCAGGCCAAAAAAGAGGACCTGAACTGATCTGACACAAGTAACAATAACTACTTGTTCATTACATATATTCTTAAATGATAAGCACAGAATAACAATGTCCTTGTATATCAGTTATTTCATTTAAATTGTTCCTAGCTGAACATTCCACCATCTGACACCAGTTTATCTTAATAACATATCAAGAGAATTAATGATTAAGCAAAACATTAAGCCCTTTGCTACCACATTCATATTGACTTTTGACTATTATATGAAAGAACTGAAAGCTTCCCTACAGGACTAACAAATTACATAACTCAAGTAACTCGTACCTATTTGGTGTCCTACTTGCATGTTCATCCTAGTTTGTTATTTTTAATAAATAACCAGGTCATAGTTTCTTAATTTCTAATTGCTGATTGTAAAATATGGAATGTTAAGATATTGAAAGCAATTCTGTTCAAATGAAAATGATGATTGTATCATTCCATAGGATGTGTATCTTCAATATATAGTGGATCATTGCAACCACTAGTATGCCATAAGTTTGTTAATGTTGTTGTCATAAAGATTATTATTATTATTATTATTATTATTATTATTATTATTATTATTATTATTATTCAGACAAATGCATAACATAATAACAAGGTATTTTATGATGTAAAATCCAATTATAATTGGTTCTCATCTTCCAAAAACTAAAATCCAGTGAAATAATTAAATGCCAATTGCAAAAAAATTAAAATAATTGAATGGAACCCATGACCATAACTGCATTAAAAGAAGGAGGCAATAAATTGAGGGGTTTTATAGTGAGGCACCAACACACACACACACACACACACACACACACACACACACACACACAAGGTGGAAGGAAGCGGAGAGAGACCAAAATATATGGATAACATAAAGTGATGACACATAATAACTTTTAACAAAATCCTACAAAAAGTAAGTAAATTTTGCAAAAATATTTCAAAGGCAATCATTGTGCATAAATGCTGTACTAGGTAGTACGATGGTAAGTTCATAAATGACAAAGCCACATTTTCCTTCAGTGACATAAAAGGGAAATAACTCCTACATGCTTGTGTTCAATACCATGCCAATGGATATACAAAGTAGATTCTAACCATTGATAGACATATATTTTTTTTAAAAACTTCAATGTATGTTGTTTATTTTGTTTTTAAATGACTTGTGTTATTTTTTTAAAACAACTTTTGTTATTTTTTTTAAAAAAAATTGATGAACACCACTTTCTTTTATTTCATTTTTTTTAAAAAATTTGTCCATTTCTGCTGTATAGTCAGCTTATCTCTGTTCGGTTACTCAATGCATACACTCAATCCAGCATGCAACAACCACTCAGTGGACCATCATGAAATGGTTTTTATAAACAGCAACAACCACTCAATGGATCAACTAGATGTGGTCTTCATATGCTGCATCAACCACTCAGTGGACTAAATATTAATGGTCTTTATAAATTTCAACAACCACTTGGGGAACCATCTAAAAATAGTCTTTATAAATTGCAACAACCACACACTGGACCAACCAGAAGTGGTCTTCGTAAGCTGCAAGAACCACTTACTGGACCATCTAGAAGTTGTTTCTATAAGCAGGTAATCTTTATATATAATTGACATGTGTGCATATGAAACATAAGGACACAGGTGATTCTTTGCATGCAGGTGGTCAAAGTAAACTATCTCATATTTGTTTATAATAATTTCATGGGTAGTGTTCAATCAATAAACAAAAATGTACCACACTAAAATTCACTATTCAGAAGTAAATGAAACCATCACCTTTGGATCCCATGATATGATATGGTCTATTCAAAATAAAATGTAATAAAAACATGACAGGTAATAAAATATAATAAAATCATGACAGGTAATAAAATTAAATAAAAACATGACAGGTTTGCAATCATAAGTACACAAATTTGCAACATGAATTAGAATCTAAAAAATAAACAAAAATAAAAAGTATAAATCTGATACCTATGAATCTGAAAAACTTCAAAGATGAAACTAAAGAAAAATACAGAAACATTAAGTATTTCATTTGGGTGATTAAGTTTTGACATTTCCATGTAATGAAGTTCAATTTTTAATACAATAATATATTTTAATGCCTTAAAATTTTACTACCATATTGAACATAATATTGATCTATGCCGTAATAATTATCCATACTCTCTCAAAACGCTCGTAAAAATATTCATCAATCCTGGTGCGCCATTTTGTAGGGAAACAGCTTCTAAAACTCACCTAGAACATTGTTCTTTCTTGGAACTTACACATCTCTTCCTTATTATAATGCCTTTCATAATAACAATATTCCAGATATAATGTGATACTGCCACGAGCCCTATGACGAAACATAAATCCTCATCTTTGAATTGGTCTATCAAATTTAAGAGAATATGGTTTGAAAGAAAGCATCTTAAGATTAGTTTTATATTTATTTCTTTTTCAAAACATTATTTGACAAAAGTAAATGCACATATAAAATTAAATAAAGAATATTTTTTAATTGACAGAAGTCAAAATTAGAACTATACTTCTCACTGACATTTTGTTTAACCCCAACATCACCCACCCACACCCACACACACACACACACACACACACACACACACACACATTGATTCATAGAATTTACCATCATTCTTACTTTACCATGGTTTGGTACATACGATGACTGGCAGTTACAGACCCTAACTACTGTGTTATAACAAGGACTAAATACTGTATTATAACATGGACTAACTACTGTGTTATAACAAGGAAGAGCTATAGTATGCATGCTCTGTCACTCCTTACGCCTTCACTTAGAACAATCTTAATACGAATACCTCGAATGGCACATGACACAACAGTATTTGTGACCTTTTTGCTACAAATGAACTTGACCTTTGTGCCTGGAACTTGATTAATGTATAAGATAAGCACCTGGGTACAGTTTCAGCAAAATATATGAATGGGATAAAAACTGACCACCTGGATAAAGAAACAGTCCACTGCCTTGCATTATCCCATTATGACAATAAGAGAAAGGGTTCCTAATTGATAATAATAGACACTGCCAAGTCAAGACGGTAAATGAATCAAGTTTAATTAAACATCAACAGTAGTTCAAAAGTTATGCCTGTACATAGATAGTGGTAAATGTTATATACTTTCCTTTGCTGTAACTTTTGACCTTGAGGCTGGTGGCACTGATACAACATGCAACACAATGTTTAGTCATGATATATAAGTGGTTCAGATTTCATTAAAAATCTTGACTGGTTCAACAGTTCTACTCCAGACTAGGATACAATCAGAGTTGCATTTTCATTTGCTGTGACCTTCCTTGTGGCAGGAAATGTGACTATACATGCCACACACTGTCTGTACATTATACATAAAGTTTCAATGTCTTCATTGGATCAAAAGTAACTCTCAGCAAGTATACACGTCACAAAATCACATTTTCCCTTGCTGTGGAAAGCATGGATATGGTACATGACACACCATCCAGTTATGATATTTGGGCAAAACTTTATTAAAATATCTTGCAATGTTTAAAAGGTATACCCTTGACATGGATACAATCAGCAGAATCACATTTTCTATTGTGATGACCTTGACCTTGTGATGTTCCAAAGTTATCCTCTTGACAAGAATACAATCCAACAAATTACAAATAGCATAGCTGTGACCTTGACCTTCAGGTCAAGGGCATGGCTATGGTACATGACACACCAACCAGTCATGATATAAACTTTGGCAAAATTTCATTAAAATATCTTCTGTAGTTCAAGAAATATACTCTGAACAAGGATACAAGTCACAAATTTACATTTTCCCTTGCTGTGTGAACAATACACCATCTAATTATGATCCGGGAAAAGTTGCATTATAAAGTTACACTTTTTGAAATTTTGAGATGCAATCATAGTACATAATGGAAAACATTTCTGATTTGTTTCAGCTATGCCCACTTAATGTGTTTTGCCAAGCAACTTTGGTAAATTCAAAGTCTGTATTGACAGTAAATTGTCTTGCGTAAGGACACAACACAGCAGGAGTTCCCTCCTAGTATGAGACTCAAGCCAGGTACTCCTGTGTTAGAGTTCAGAATGCTAACCTCTAAGCCACAAACTCTAAAACTGCATTTAACAAAATTCATTGAATGGAAGTCTGAGACAAGCTAAACGTTTTTATTAGTGATGTAAAGTTTGCTTTTAGATAAAAAATGAAATTTTTCTTATATTTCTTTCACTGTGCAATTTTGTGACAATAACGGCATTTACGCCACCAGCAAATTTGTTGATTTTTCAAGTCCTATTTAGATTCAGTCACTAGTGGAATGAAGGTTCTAAAATTTTAATTTAAAATGTTATTGGCACAAGCAGACACTTACCACCACCTTTGCTCTCTGAATCAGAACCATCTTCATCACTGGAACAGCTGACAGTATATGCAAAGTTCTTTTCCCACTCTGAGTAGGATGCAAATGTCTGCCGGAAGCCCTGGTTTCTGCCTGAAAGATGGAGAAAAGTGGATGTGAGAAATAAACCATGTACTTATGATTCCATTATCAGTCACTTCTGACCATCCCCACAATTAGACCACTCCAAAATCAGACCCTGTTTTGCCTTTCTTGTTTATGACAGAAAACATCAAACCAATTCCATGAAATCATCAAATCCTTACTTCTTACCACTCTCTTCAGTCTTATCCAGGGCCTTTAAATTGACAGGAGGGGCCCTGAGTGGCCGAGTGGTCTAAAGAGCTCACCATTACAGATCACTGCCATCTCACCTCTATCTGCGTGGGTTCCAGTCTCAGGCTTGGCCAATGTGGGTACATGAGAAAGCCTGCCAGTAGCTTTTCATGGGTCGGTGGTTCCTGGGTTCTTCCTCCACCATTTATACTGGCCGCCATGTATAGCCTATCTTGTGCTGAAAAATGGCATTAAACCCTATACAACAACAACAACAATAAATTAGGAGGTATCATATTATTTGACACTATGTATGATACGAAGTAAAGAAAATGTTGATGACAGTGAGAAGAATTAAATAATGAAAAACATCAGTTTGTAAACAAGCTATCAACAAATGGAGATCCATTAGTTAACCTAATACATCTGGACTTAGAATAGCCAATACAGTAGTACTTGTTAATCAGGCTTCTTTACAAAAGAGACCGTCACATGATAAGAGGTCTTCTTGTCCAGGAATGTGTAATGAGAATTCAGTGTTCCCTCATTATGATGCTGTCCACTTACTCTAAATGTGACTCTTTGTAAGTGTTTGGCGGTACACCAAGTGGACAGGGAGCAGGGGCCATAACTTTTATTGCCATAAAGGTTCATATTATTTTGTAGCCCAAAATTGTCCATTTTGGTAATTTTTTAAATGTTGCATTTTAGCAGGTACATGTATTTTGGGGTCTGAAAACAAAATTGGTATTTTTGAGGGTCAGCATTGCAAGCTTTGGTATTCATCAGAATAAAAGAATTAAGTTTCAGTACAGTATACTGTACAGTAGTAAGATTATAATGCAATGGAAATACATAGTACAAAATACTAATAAAGCCACATACTATGATGAAGCCACCTAATAGTGATATAGTTTGATCACCAAGGTATCAATAGGTTTAGTTTGATTTGGTTTGGCATTTTACTGCACAGTAATACAAACAGGTTATTTAGTGCAAAGGCAAAATGTCTTGCCCAAGTCACAACATGGTAGCAGATCTGCACTGAACCGATGGCAGGATCTTAACCTGAACCTTGCATGTCTAGCAAGCTATATTAATCACTGATCCACCATGACTCCTGCTTTCAGCACTACCGACAACATGCAGGCAAGCATATCAACCCATTCCTCAGCCTGCACAGTGGGTCAATGTACTTACAGGACCAGACTCAAGTCCAATTGGTGGGAGGTTGCAGGTATCAGAAAGCATTCATTCTTTCCTAAAATTGTAATTTTTCATTTAAAAATGTTATATGAATTATGTTATATCTGATTTGGTTTTACAAACTAATACAAATATGTCACATATGAAATGTAAGCAGAGATACTCCCATAATATATAAAGTGCCCATTGTTAGAAAGTATATCCCACCTTGACACCCCATCCACCCTAATACCTCATAATAAAAAAAAAAAAAACGAGGTATCCTTTCTTCTTTTCAGAAAACTAACAAGTCAAGTTCTGAAGACTTTTGTCAGTATCTATCAAATACAAATGTCATGATAGTTGCTACAAACATTGATTAATGTGTGATGCCAAGACTGATGTTTGAAGCCTGGATGGAAGTGCAAGGCTCGGATTTCAATAAGTAACTCCTGTCTGGACCTGAAACTTCAGTCTAGAATTCAACAGTTTAATTGGTAAAATATAAGTTAGACTGAAAACTGACAAATGAAATGTCTTCTGTCTTATGACTACATGACTTTATTCTTAAGATGCATTACAGACAGGAAGGCCAATTCTACATGCATCATCTGGTTATCATTAGATCAAAAAGTTTATTGCCAGATGTATCATTGGTGTGTGGTGGGAAAGGTGGGGCTGGGAACAGAAAAATAAATGTAAAACCCAAAACGTGATTTCTTTCCTGCATACTAGTGATACAAATCCACAAAAATTCTTCCCACTAAAGAGCTTTCCACTAACAGCAAGGAAACTTTAACCTAATTAAATTCTGATTCACAAATAACATGTTATTATCTTGTCAATCCCTCAAATATTTTGCAAGGATAAAAAAGAATACCTTGGAAGAAGTGATTTAAAGGATCAATGCCTATGAAAACTGGTTTCTATAGGCAACTCTGATACTGTGACAGTAGTGTTCAAGTATGAAGTGGTCCTAATGATCTTTGTTTCACCATTCTAAAGATTTCAGCTGCGACAATTGTGTGTCGACATTTGTATGCCAAAAGAATCAATAGTAACAATTCAACTGTCAGCATGAATGTTATAAATGATATGATTTGAAATTTGGCGAGTGCAATTGACCTAACAACTTGCAAATCAAACAAATCCTATACTTCAGAAAAGCCTAAGCAAATTATTCTAAAACTGTCACTGATAATACCGACCGGATCTAAGTACTGCATTAACCCCTGCAAACTTGGCAGTATAAAAGAGGCTTGATGCAGTCTCCTACTATACGTGTCATAAGAGGCCATCTAATGGAAGCAGGCGCTGCAGTGGGTCAGTGGTTAGTGTGCCAGAATGGTTACTGAAAGGGTGTGGATTCAAATCCTTCCATTGCTGAAGCCCCGATCAGCTACAATACTATCCTTGGGCAAGGTACTTTACTAAAACAGCCTTAGCTTGTGTTGCTGTACCAAAAGATAGCAAACTATACTAATCCAAGTATGCAATGAGATTGTCAAAGTATTTTTCAACGGTTTCAGAGAAAAGTCCAACATTGAAAATGTTTGCTGCTTTCTCAATTGCAACTGCAAACGATACCTGTTGAGGATTAGAATGCAGGGACACTCAGTTTCTTCAAAACAGAAACTGACTTTGCAGAATATTAAAACAATCTTTTCTAAAGAAAAGTTAAGTACGATTGACATTTTTATGACACCTTTAAAGGTGTGTTTCATTCTATACATTGAATACCACACATGGAAGAATGCAGCATTATTCACATATGTGCCACTAGAGAAAATAGAAACCTGTCCCAGTTAGTTTAACAGCTATTGTGGGGATATAATTTCTGTAGGGATGTAATTTCTGTAGGGATGTAATTTCTCCATGACTTTATTCATAATCTGTAGCAAACAAGTAATGTTGTAAGATTGAATTCCAGAATTAATGTAGACAAGAATGAACTGTGTTATCAGCTTCATTATGACATGTTATAGTCTTCAAATTACACTATTATGTGCATTCATTGCCATGAAAATGAAATTCAGTACCAACAAACACAATATCAGGGTAAAATTCTACACATCATAC
>JAECUM010012539.1:0-110896 GCA_016617855.1 Megalonaias nervosa | reverse complement strand
TAGTACACTACATCTACTAGCACATTTAGCATAATTACTCTGAATCACTTTAAGTTTGTGTGCATCAAATTTTGTTGTTTGGTTAAAATTTACACATTCATGCACATTTCATTTCACAGATCTGTTATTTAAAAAAAAAATTATTGAATGACAATGTACATATCTCCATAACATATTACAATAATATTCATTTCCATACATTTCCAGAGTTGCTGTCTAGCATTTTATCTAATGGGGTGATCTGCTGCCTTATCACCCAAATAAAGGGTAGAGCAGACACACACAAAAAATGGTTGGGAGGAAACAGTTATAGTTCAATATTTACCTAACACAAAAACATCCATCTCTCTTCTTCCTGCTCCACTCTGTTAAGGCTCAATTGATATCAAAATCTTCAAAAAAATGTCAACTCAAATTGTATAAGCATTAATCTGTTAATTGTTTCTGAGCTTAATCTGTTCCATATTTGAGTATGAATATTCTCTGCCTGAAGAGCCATATGCATTGTTAGCTTAGCCAGCTTGAACAAGTTGGTAAACTGTTCTTTATGGTTGTTATGTACTGTTCTTTATGGTTGTTATGTAGTATTTTCCACTGAGCAGAGGTATTACCATTTGGATATCTCTTCTCCAAATAAGATTTTTCATTAACATGAGCTCTGCCAAAGCTTCCCTTTTTTAAATCGGTGCTTTGCTGACTACTGTGCAAGATTTCTGACCTTTTCCATAATGCTATATTAGGTTTTAAAGTCATTCAATGCCACATTTTTCTTGTTCAAAAAGAGGTATTTTCACCAAATAAATATCCTTACTTTTCAATTTCTTTTATTATTCTTTTTTTATGCAGTTTATCTTAACCCATAAAGTGCCATACAGTTTAGTGCTGAATTGTTTGAGAAAGGAAATTAAAAGTCCACTTTACTAATAAATTATTTAGGCTTGATATCCTGCCTTTTGTACATTTAATTTCTTTTTTGTTGTACAGCATGTATATCAGACTCACATTTAATATTATTATTGGACATGAAATCACTTGTTGGTATACCCAGTAAAGCTTTCCTAACTCCAATAATCTGATATATTTCAAAACTTTCAAAACCACTGATGTCATTGCCATCATCAGCCAGTATTTACCAAGTGAAATCATCATCTGAAGATGAACTCTAATGGGATTCAGCCATTTGGGGTTTTCTACATAGCTCATATTTTCAACAATCATCTAAAAAACTTTATTTATCAATGCAAAGTTAAAACTAGGACACAATGCTTGTTCCAGGGTCCAATGTACAAAAATTTTTTAACAATCATTCATGTCAAGCCAAAGTATGAAGACATGTAAACAGTTGCCTACTTGAAGAAAGACATATGTTGCAACAAGTGCTATGAGACCTCAGCTGGCGGCGTGACTTATGACAAGTACTTTAAGGGTCAACATTTAAATAAAAATTGCATACTGTGCAGAGTACATTATTTATATGTACAAACTCTGAATTAATTTGCTGGAGTTCTCATATGTTAATGCTTTCCAAATGCATGAATTGGTACAAATTCTGCATGATTTTCACACTCACATGACCTGGTAGCATCTCTGCATTTCTGGGCTAAAAGGCTTCAATCCTACTTTAATATTTGCCAATTAAGCTGATTTGGTAAGTTATCCATCATTAACAATTAGTAAAAAGCCAGGATCTAAATCTAAAAAGATGCAGAAATCTTTTCACATGCCTGTAGAATCAAACAAGCTTAATTCCACTGATGTAGCTCAGATTGTGATTAGCTTTTTCAGTACAAATATTTTTAACAATGACTATCAAAACATAAAGCACTGTACAATTAGGGATTAGGAGCTAAAACCAAATCAATGACTGGTAAATAAGCTTTTTCAAAGCAAAGCTTCTATCTTTCCTATATAAATAGCTCTGCTAAAATTGAGTTTCACTCTCTCATCTACCAGAATATTGCTGACACAGTGGAGATGTACAAGCAGATTTCATCCTAATCAACCTTAAAACATCAACCGTTAAGCCAAGTGTGTTATCTCCACTCATGATTAAGTACCACTTGAGATGGCAGTTATTAATATGGGCACTGAGAAAGTGGGACTGATCTGCTAATTGTTTATTTAGCAGGTACAGTATTTCTATGTATAAAACATATTTCATTTAGCATGTAGTTATATGTATAAAGCATATTTAGTTATTTATTTAGCAGGTAGTTATATGTATAAAACATATTTAGTTATTTATTTAGCATGTAGTTATATGTACAAAACATATTTAGTTATTTATTTGGCAGGTAGTTATATGTACAAAACATATTTAGTGATTTTCTATTTAGCCAGTAGTTTCATGTATTCAACATATTTAGTGACTGTTTATTTAGCAGGTAGCTACATGAATAAAACATATTTAATGATTGTTTATTAGCAGGTAATTATACATACAAAACATATTTACATAACCAGAAGTTACATGTATAAAATGTTTATTTAGTAAGTAGTTATATGTATCAAACATATTCAGTTATTATTTAGCAGGTAGTTATATGTATAAGACATATTTAGTGATTGTTTACTTACCAGGTACTTATATGTGTAATACATATTTAGTGATTGTTTATTTTGCATGTAGTTATGTGTCAAACATATTTAGTGATTGGTTATTAGTGGGTAGTTATACGCATAAAATGATTTATATAACAGGTGGTTATATGTATAAAACATATGGAGTAATAGCAATGTGCTCTTGTGTTCCATTTGCTCCTTGCAACAGTAAATAGAACATGTGATCAAAAATATATAAAAAAGACTGTGAAAACCTTTTTTTATTCATGAAAAACCAGTTCATATCGGACCACTCCGGCGGCCAAGTTACTAGGATGTCCACCTCAGATGCAGGAGGTCATGGATTCAAATCCTGGCCGAGTCATATCAAAGACTTATAAAAATGGTACTAACAGCTGCCTCACTAGGCGCTCAGCATTAAGAGGTTAGTGTTAGGACTGGTCGGCCTGATGTAAAGTTAATGTGACTGGGTGGGACATGATGTTGTATATCTGCAGCATGATGCCCCAGTGCTAGACATCACTATAAACTGTCACACTGCAGACATTGTAGCGATATGACTGAAAAATTGTTAAAGCTACATTAAAAATCCAAATCACACATACACACACACCAGTTTAAATTGGATGTGTTCATTCATTTTCAAATATATCTATCTATTTAGTCTCAAAGAATATATAATACACAGCTTTAAGAATTCATAAATTATGTTGAATATATTTACTAACATTTTTCAAGGATACAGTTGTTAAAATAGGCACTGACTGTGATTGGCATTTTGATTTTGAACTTTAATGTTTTCACTCTTCTCAAATGATTCCAAATTTCACTGGAAAGCATAAAGTATTACTGTCACATACATTATTATAAACTGATATAGTATGTACTTTGGGAAGTAAAGAAGGATTCAAACCTCAAGTAATTTTGCACTGATTGCTATAGCATCAGACTGAGACACTGTATTAGTACAGAGCTTTTAAGATCATGAATTTTGTTTGCTAATTAAACCATCATTAATAAATGTCCATAATTTCTCATCTTTCATTAGCATATCATTTGATAGATACTTGATAGCACTATAAATATTGTTGCATTAACACAAACAAATGAGTGATGATTTACAATTGCCACCAACAGGAGGGGGTGCAACTTTGAATATCAGCTAGATTCATATTTTATTTACTTTAAATTCATGATCTAGCTTACCTATGAAAGTCTTGAAAATTGGATGCTCATGAATAATAATGAATTCACTGCATGGGTTTCAGATAGAAAATTTTATGAAAATTAGTACCAGGGTAAGAATATTGAATTTAATGTATTGCTAGCCTAAGTGATACTCCAGAAACGAGTACAAAAATGTAATATAAATACAAATATGACTCATTTTTGTATGCATGAAATGGTCAATTTTGTGAGTTACTACACTGAAATAATGTGTTTCACAGTAATCATAAAACATACACACTGGGGCATCATGCCACAGACATGCAGCATCAGTCACACCCAGTCACGTTATCCTAACACCAAGTCAATCAGTCCTAACACTAAACTCTTAATGCTGAGTGCCAAGTGAGGCAACTGCTAGTACCATTTTTATAAGTCTTTGGTATGACTTGGCTAGGGATCAAACCCACAATCTCCTGCATCCGAGGCAGATGCTCTAACCACTTAGGCCACCAGAGCACTCTGCAGAAAAGAGAAGTATTAGGAAACCAATTTTTTCTAGTCAAACATGTTTTTTTCAATAATATTTACCCGATCATATCTTCTTAGAACTACTATTACCTTGCAAACCTAGCCCTCCCAGATTACAACATTTTAGCTAAACAGCTGAAAGTTATCTGCTCAACTAGGTGGCAGTTAGAGTGATCTCACCTTGATACCAAGATTGGTGACCATATCCCATGAATTCTTCAGTTACTACTGGAGTAGAAGGCATGTTCTCTATATGGATGTGACTGCAATGAGGCTGGGAGGATGTATACGTATTATGATCAGAAAAGTATTATCAAAGAGACATGTTTTACCAGAAAAAATTGGTTTCTTCTTCAAATACATTACCCAATCATAATACCGTAGTAGAATTGGCATGAGGTGGAGACGATACATCCCCTTACCAGAGAGAGATCATCTCTGGTCACCTAAGGTATGTGAGACAATGTCTAGATAACCAGACAGGAAAATACTCTCACTAAGGGGAAAGTGGCTTCAAAAGGGAAAATTTTTCCCTTCAACAAATCCAGCTGAAGTTGGGATTTCACGTCCTTAAGATGCTGTCGAGCAACTCAAGAAGGTAACCTTTTGTACCATGCATATAGGTCCCACCAGATCAAGCTGAAAGATTTCCGAGATAAAAACTGGAGAAGTGTACTCAAGATCTCCATCCCAAAGCATGGTTAATAACAGAAAACAGTTTTGAGTATATGCAATGTTTGTGGCAACTGTCCTAACTTCGTAAGCTGAGAAGCAAAGCGAATTCAGTGGTGTAGGGTTATTTCCAATATGTGGAGCAAATAACCCACTTTATCTAGGATGAAAGTGTATATTGATACATTGCCCTCTGTGGAGAGTAAGAAGAGCTCAGTCTAATCATGGTTCACACCATTTATCAAACTATTGAATATGGACTTTGCATAGAAAAACGTCTTGACTGCAAGACCAAATAGCATCACAACAGAGCTGATTCCATACCTCTATAATCAATGAGTCTACGGATTCTTTTGAGGTGTACTGATTGGTATAGCGACTTCCGTTTCCTGTTTCCAGTGAGCTACTCATTTATCATTCGATAAACATAAGCTCTGTTGGTAACTGTCATGATAAAGCTGATATTACTGATGAGAAAATTGGAAAAATAAAAAGTAAGGACTTTTAATGAATTTTCCTTTTTTTAATAAAAGTAAGCACTTCTTCTGGCCTTACTAAGGTTTAATAAGAACTAAGCATATTTCCAAGAACCACTTCAGAGTTCACACTGGGTCCTGTAGATTACTTTGTGATGAAGTGTTCAGGGTAGACAGGAATTTATTAAAAAAGTCTGATTATTCATAAGCAGTAAATCAGCAGGGGTAGCCATGAGTGATGCTTACCTATCTTCTCAGAACTGTAAGTAGACGGGCAGTAATAGGGCATGTGTTCACTAATTCTGCCTGCTGTTCATCAATGCAGCGAGGAGGTAGGTTTTAAGGTGGACCAATGAAGCTCTTGAGAGAGGTACAAATGGCATCTTGTTCAGCCAGGCCAGTACCCATGATAGATTCCACATGGGCAAGGATCCAATGTCATTGGATGTGTGTAATCCAAAATGGACAGATGATTGGATAGGTCTTGGTTTTTCTGATATCCTTGTTCCCAATAGGTCCACCATAGGTCAATCCCATCAGGCACCAAATGAGTGAAAACTGAGGGTGAAGAGACCATACAGTGTGTAGGATGCCAATACATTAGCCAGTCTAAGAAATGTCAAACTTGGACATGGATTTTTTTATGAAGACATCACTCAGAAAATCCCAAATAAGAACATAAAGGTCTGGGTACATGGTTCTGCCTTACTGTTGAGAATAAATTATCACAGAGGAGTTGTCAGAATAAGAACTCTGTTCCCATGTATGTTCTCCAGCCAATAATTAAAAGCTTTCTGAATGGTTATCATCTCAAAAATGTTGATATGTAAATAAAGATCCTGATGGGGCCACACTCCACTAGTACTCTGTAATGATAGGAGACTTTCACCACCTCCCACCAGTCCTCTGTGCTTGCATCCATACTGATCATGATTGCAAGAGGTTCAACTTTTAGATGTATCCCCAACATGGGTCCAGTGTGGTTTCCCTTACTTCAAGATGGAACCTCATGTTGTGTGGATAAGGAAAGTTGGTCCAATGGTCAAAGGTTCAGCCTTCATTTGGACCATATAATCATTATAATGGGAGTCCAAAAAGGGGATCTCAGACTAAGATGTCCACTGCCACATTGAGCAAACACAGCAGGTGATGAATTCTCTACAGGTGGATTGTTCTCTATATGCAAGAAATCCAATATTGCACTAATTCAATTCTCGTTCCTGAAGGAGACATGCTTAGTTTACTTGAATGTTGAGCTCCAGATACAGATGACCAAAATCTTGCAGTGGTACGAGGTCAGAGATGTCCTTGCTGACAAGTAGTCTGAATGAGGAGAAAGGTAGAAAGTGATATGTTTTCCTCCAAGATACAACTCACCTGCTGTTTTATAGTCTTAGTTATTGTAAACGAATCACAGGATCTTCCCAGAAGCCATTTGAGTGGTGATGTGTAGTCACGTTTCATGCAAATCCACAATGACTGCATAGTATCCCCAATGGACATCATTTAAAACCCAATGTTGCATTCCATCGTGAACCAAAGAGCATAAAATAGTTGACTGAAAGCACTTTGTTAGACTGATGTATAACTGGGTTCATGAATTGGGTTCTTGGTACTGTGGCATTCAGCTGGGCATCGTACAGAGGAAGTACCTAGCAGCATTTTAAGAGTCATGGAACTGCATATTGCAGTCAGAGGTATATGGCCGAGTCGAGTCATGAAGGAACAGGGCCATCTTGGCTGGCATGATGTTGTCCAGTTCTTGAGGTTGGGATGGGGCACAGGATATTGATCCATGTATTCCGCCATAATTCTGATATGTGAGATGATAACTGAGGCTGTGGCTGCTTTCTGTCTCACTACCCAGTATGCTTCTGTGCCTTCCCCTTCAGTACCCATAGAATTGCTGGCCACTGACTCCTGTCCATAATATGCAAGTCTGACATATTAAAAGAATGATAACCAGAGTAGGATACACATGTAAAGTGACTGTCAGTCTTTTCTCATCGATGGTCTTAATCTGTAAGACAAAAATAGAGCAGACAATATATACAGGTGTAGGGCAGCATGCATCTGCTTTATGAACTTAGGAATGTCTGTGCAAAGCTACACTCTATGACTATTACCTGCAAAAGGGCACACATGGCCTGTGCAGGTAGAGTTAGAACACTGCTATTAATACTTATAAAGTGGGTGCTAAATTATCAATTCTAGCAATACATTACCTCTTAAAAAAGCAAATTTTTGGCTGCCTATACATGTAAAATCACTGAAGTGTCACTTACAGTAACTATGAAGTGGGCACTGCAAGTAAACCATGTATAGAAAACTTACCTGTAGGTATCCACCCATGGCAGAAGCTATACAGTAATATAAATGAGTATTCTATATTATGCACCATTCCTGCACATAAAAAAGGCATCATTATTGACACTAACAAAGGAGATGCTACAATATCAATTGTAAGACCATATTACCTTAGGAAAAACATGATGACAATCTATACAGGTAATATCTGAAAAGCATTACACATATAAATATGAAGTGGATATGACAAGATAATATAGAAAAATTACCTGTATGAATGCAGACATAGCAGAAATTATACAACAATGTTACATGAGTTTTCCATATCATGCACTAGACCTGCACATATTAATACGGTTACAGCAATATGAGGGGATGCCATCGCAACCCATGAAGATATGTATCAAAGGTGCCCAGGTGCGTGAAGATGGCAAAGTGATAACACTAAAATGTCAGAAACTTTGCCGTCAACTAAAGAAAGAACAGAAATGTTGGAAATCTATAGGAGTATACTTCCCTTTGAAAATGAAACTCCTCCAACTTGTTTTATGAAAGAAAACTTCCAAATTGTTTTCATGGATTTTCCAAGGCCTTGCTGTCTGTAGAGTGCATGCAATTTGGCATGAGCGGAAGTAGTACCTGAAGAAGTCATGAGATTTGCTGCCAATCACAGTATCAAGGGATATCACACTAACTGCCACCTAGGTGGGCAGAAAACTTTTAGCCTTTTAGCTAAATAGTTTTAATCTGGAGGGCTGGATTTGTGAGTTAGTATTAGTACTCCTAAGTTATTATGATCAGGTAGCATTTGAAAAAGAAATTAACAGTCCATAGTGTACCTAAATTCACCATAACAATGCTCATTATTAAAACAAGCAGAAATATGTATCATGGTGTGAATTTATACAGATTTTGGGGAGGTCTTATCAAACTATCTTGATAGTACTAAGCGAAAGCAGTGGTCAATGGCAGGTAATAGGTAAGAGTTTCTTCCCTTTGTTTATATCATCTATCTACAGAAAAGACAAATCTTCTGCTTTCCAGGAAGGCCGGATTCAGGAGGTGGCAAAAAATATTTCCCAGTATTAATGTGCTTGGCCAAGATCATGGGTCCCAAAAGTGTTAAATATATGCCAAAAATTAAATATATGTAAATAACATTTCTTATGTACTGGTTGCATACCTTTGAGCTTTTATTTAATGAATACTATGACAGTGACATCAGAGATTCATATTTTGAC
Source organism: Megalonaias nervosa (assembly GCA_016617855.1). NCBI lineage: Eukaryota > Metazoa > Mollusca > Bivalvia > Unionida > Unionidae > Megalonaias > Megalonaias nervosa. Next base: position 101,940 of record JAECUM010012539.1, on the reverse strand, counting down.
TTAAACATGACGAGAAAAACAACACATTGAAAAAATTGCGCATATAACTTGGTGTCCTCTCTTTGCACAAATTACAAGTGGATATAGGCACAAACAAGCATAATAATACAGAATATTTCATTTCACAGCATTTTTAATTGAAACTTTCTGTGAAACTTTACATAATGGAGTAACTTGACATATAACAAACATATATAATTGGATACCGTTAGCTGCGGAACATACACAAGATTAACTTTTTCCTACTTATAAATTCTGAAAACATTTTATTATTTAATCTTATCTGTGCTATTTGCCAGTATTCAGTGGTTAGGTATACATATGTGGAAAAACAATATGATATGTTAATTAACCAACTCTTGTTTAAAAACTAACTTTGTTACGCATATAACTGGACACCAAATCCCAACTAATATAGCAAATAATCTATAAATGTTCAAATAAATTAAATAAAACATGTGATGTTGGAAAATCCATAACTTCGTAAAAAATGCAACTTGAAGCAAAATAAATAAATGGGTGGGGACAAAATATGTATTTATGTCAAACGGTTCTGCAAATAACATGAGATGACATGGAGATAATGACTGTCCATCTCTTAGTTACTAGCATAACCAAAACATTTTAACCAGAAGATAGAGTCAAAGCAGCATAGTACTTGCTGCACTTGGTTAAATTTTGCTGCATTAAGTACAAAAGCCATTACTAAATCATAAGTTAAATGCAGCTTGCATAATGCAAGAATAGTAATATGGTGTGTTGATCAAGAAACGTGGCAGCCATGTTCCCGCCATTTTTACCTTATCAATCAAGCCTACATAAATCTACAGTGAAAGAACAGTCCTTCTTCAAAAACACCAATTCTAATATTAAAATACTTCAACCAATGGTCTAATTTAACTATGTTACCTCTGAATCAGACAAAAATTCTGTTACCTCAACAAAACTGGTGCTCCTCTTATCGAGGTACACATTTGTTTCCGCATATAACAACTTTTGGAACTCCGCAGACACAAACAATGTGCAAGTGCTTGTGGTCAAATGGCATTATCTGCGCATGTTTTCATGATGTGAGGTAGTGTCATCTGTTCCAAATATTATGTGTAATGAACAATCTGAGTGTTACAATAAAAGGGCCCCATATAAACCGATGGGTTCTGCATATAACGTTGTGGATGCAAAATTCAGTACGTTGACATTATGGCTCGTAGTTTCAAAATATGAACCTTTACTACAGGCTGCATCTGTGTGATAGAAAGGTTTTAGCATGTTTTATTATTTGTGGGCTATTATTTTCTTCCTGGTGTCTTTGTTGTAATTCTACAGGACAATAAATAGTACATGGTTTGGTGGACATGATGAGTTATAAGCATCACCAATATTTCTGGGTCTAACAGTTTGCAAAATTTTAAAGGTACGTTTTTCTGGCCTTTGATTACATGTCATTTTGTCTTTAATCAGTTCATAATGATGTTATGTTGTTGCTCCTCACTTTGCTAAAATTACAAACAGCTACTTCAAGGAAAGTGATGATGATTATGATGGTGATGTAACAAAATGGCAGTATGAAAATAACCCAAATTTTCAAATTATTTTGACCTTAAAAATTCAAAGTTTTCTTCTCTGCATTAAAGCAAACACTATCATCTTGGTATATCACATAGTGGTCAGTGATAGGAGGCCAAAGGAGAAATCATAGGTAAGTTAACCAAGTTTTTGGAAATTTCTTACAAATTGTCAAGGAAAGGCCAATTTTGTAATTTATGTGCATCACTGATGCACAAATGCTCAAATATGCAAGAATATTCAAATTTGGTGACATCATCAAAATTCATGCATTAATCTTATGACTTGAATTTAAGGGATATAACTTGTTTTACAAAAAAAAGTACTTAAAACTACATGATTAACTTAAAACTAATCACACCCTCAAGAAAAGACTTGTTCATCTATCCAATGAAAAACTGTAGCTCCATAGTATCAGCAAGTGTTAAGTAACTTGGGGAATGTAAAGCCCCTCTGTAATAATACCATATCAATACATCAAGTAATAAATGTTGCTCCAAAATAGGAAACCTTATTCAAAAGAAATTGTTTTGATTGGTCAGAATTTGTTTAGAGCAAGGCTTAGAGTCAATATTAGTTTTAGGACCAATAGGCCTGATTAAATTCCAAATTTAGTCCTATCTCACCTGGAATCTTGGCAATAAAAGTACTCCCATATCATCTGGAATTTTTGTCTGCCCTGTAATCTCATCAATAAAAGTTACTCCCATCTCACCTGGAATGTGTCTCCCCTGTAACCCAATCAATAAAAGTTACTACCATCTCACCTGGAATGTGTCTCCCCTGTAATCTCATCAATATAATCATGTTTGAGTTCATCAGGAATGTCAGAGTCACTATCAGACTCCCTTTCAACCTCCTCTACATCCTATAAAAATGAAAATATTTTTTAAAGTAAATTTACGTTCTTGCAATGCAGTGTTTGAGTTGTGGAGAGTCTGCCAGAGAAAAGTATCCCTAAAATTAAATATTTTTTATCACATGACTACTGTGTTATTTACACATATGATAATTTTTAAAGATGCAACATGTTTATTAACACCTCATGAGGTCACAAATGATGTTATGACATTGTGCAAAATGAAATGCGTAGCAACCCTGGCATCCAAATGTCACTGAACAGTACTATTCTGCAGCTTGGTAAAATAAAATCAGCATATTTTGTTACATTTGTGCTGACTTCAAATGAAATTGAAAAGATGTTAAAATAATTTCTATCTTTTGCAAGCCTTGGTGAGCAAAAGATTGAAATTAGTCAACAAGTTTAAAAAATTTCATTGACATGAGCAATTATGTAACATCCTCCATCTCTAAAATGCACTTCTTAAAATTCTTCTAAGGGCTGACAAACTTACATTAAAAAAAATCTATCAAAAGGTTTACAAAATTTTTGTAATATATCACAAACCATTGCTGTATCCTATATATTTACATACACTTATACACACCTAGTTTGTTCCTAAAACTACTATTTTATCACTTTTAAAAAATGTTAATCACTATAAGAAGGTGATATTGAAACAAATTATATTCATCTTATACATCATGATTGTTATAAAAAATACAATATAACTAACCCCAGTCCCTGCAAAAACATCTTCATTCTCATCCTGGTCGACATGGATTTCAAAGGGAAAGCAACCTATCACATCCTGAAAGTAACCTCCCCTTTCTTTAAAACTCGTATCATTGGTGTCAATACTATTGTCAGTGTGGTTCAATGCGAGGATATCTTTACTCAAATGTCGCATAAATCTGAATTCCTGGGGAAAAAAAATTAAGAAATCATAAGTACTGATGTGACACTACATCTGAAAAACACAAAGTGGGCATATTTGCAAGAACATTTTTCCTATATTCCAAAGTACAGTCTAACCTTTCTATAACAATGATCAGAGTGTAGAATGTTACAATCTTACAGGTAAGTGAGCATTATACAGGGGTCAAAGGTATGTAATAATGTGTGATTCATGCAAATACTATATTATGATGGTGTTTATGTTGCAAGTAAAATCACATTATAATGTATAATGTGATTATAATGTATTACAATGAGCAAAAAGCTGTGATGAAGTAAAAAAACATCTAGTAGCAATTTCAAACTTAAAAATTCTCTGAGTATTATGGGATTTATCATACCCATTTTATACGATAGACAATAATAGTACAAAGAATCTAATCTCATTATTCTGATGCAAGTTTGTTACTATTAAAAACAAGACAAACCATATTACTGAAAAATGTATTCAAGTCCGAATGATAGTTCCCATTCCTGTTTTCACAAAGGACAAAAAAAACGAGAATTATTACATGAGCTGGATGAATGCAACTAGACTGTACAGTGCATAAACAATGAACATGATCTTGTAATAAGCACTCCAAAGGTAGATAAAACAATTAATGATAACTTTAAATAGCTAACATTGGTATTAACAAAACCATATCTGCTGGAAACACTATCCAGTCCCTACCATTACATAACTTTGTACAGTAAAGCAAAAGTCCTTCAAATGGATGAGCTAATGCTCTACTGGGGAGAAAAATCTCCAGGAATGCAAAAAATAAGGCTATTTCTTCTGTCCCATTTATTGCTGAATATTGAAACTATTACAGAAATTCTTGAGAAACTGTGCAGTAACAACTAAATAAAACAAAATCCAACATACCTAATTTGATAGCAAGACTATTTTCTTTGACTCTGAACCAGATATCATGGATAGACACTCACTTGACTTTTCTCAGATATGTCAAGATCTATACACATGCTAAGTTGGGTTAACTCAATAATTCATATGTGGGGGGTGGGGTGGAGTTATTTAAGTGGCATCATTCAAACAGATATATCCAATAACTGGGTCTGACAAAATGAATTCATATTTGTCTGTGTTCACCTACTCACATATAGCTAAAAATATGAGTCAAGACCATTGACCTTCAAATCGGTGTCAGAGTGCTAACCATCAACTTGTTCTTTAGAATGTACCTAAATCCAAAGTTTGATCAAATTACACACACATACATATATACATATACACAAGTGACTGTCTTAATAAGCTCAATGATGTACAAAAATGCAAGCAATGACTTATGAGTCAACCACAATATCGATTAGGTCTGGTTTTCAAAACTCCTCAAAAAAGTGCAGGTATGTAGTTTCATCTGTACCATTTTCATTCAGAACCAATTAAATATTGTGTGAAAAATCCATGTCAATGCCATTATTCATTTAACATTAGTAATAAGAATATTTACATGGCCACTATGGTGCCATGTTGGAGTTAACATGTCAGAGCATCATTTTCATTCACAAAAAGCACTATCTTGCTATAAGAGTGTTTTAATGAAAACCTCATGTCGATAAGACCATCAGATCAGAAGCAGTAGCCATATAAAGATTATCAGGATGACTTTAAAGGCAGCCATTTTGGAGGTTAGATAGGCATCATTTTAGTACAAAAATAACTATATACTGCATTAAAAAAGTTGGGGTTTTATTTTTGCTTTGTTTTTTTTTTACAAGTGAGGATTGGCCCCCTCCCCCATGGAAGAAGTAGCATTTGGGAGAAATTTCAAATTTTGGGAGGTCATGTTGCCATAATTCTCATATAGGACCAACTACATAATTATAATGAAAAGTGTTTTAGTGAAAAAGCGATCTTGATACAACTATTGCTTCAAAAATAGTTATCACATGATTTTCAGCATTTTTATTTAGGACCAACAAGATATTATTAACTTTCTCATTTAGGATCATCTGCTCAGAAGAAGTAGATATAAAACGATTTTTAATATCGATAATCATGGTCATGCTGTACTTCTGATCGGCACAATTCTTAGTTAGAACCAACTACATATCAAAAGAAGACAATTAATTTTTCAGCAGTTGCGATAACAAGATTTAAAAGAAAATCACTATGATCATTACAATGGATGTCTGACTAACACCATTTTCATTTAGGACCAAACTATATATATTAGAAGAAATCTTACTGAATATTGGTGGGGGAAATCTTCATTCAGGACCAATTAGACATCAAATGGAGTCTTTAAGTGAAAATTTAATGTCAATATGACCATCTATTCTGAAGGAGTACCATTAACAAGATTTTCAAGCTAGCTGCTGTGGTAGCCTTTTTGGATCTCAGAGGAGTATAATTTTCATTTAGGGCCAGCCAGACATCACAAGAAGTCTTTCAGTGAAAACCCCATGTTAATACAACTATTCAGTAAGGAATAGTAATGATAATAAAATATTCAAGAAGGCTGAGGTGGTGTCCATACTGAATGTTAGATATGCTCTACTTCATTTAACACCAATTAACCATTAAGTATTCTTTTAGTAAAAACCCCATGCTGATATGACCATCCAGTCAAGAAAAGCATCAATATTTTCAAGATGGCTGCCATGGTGGACATATTGGATATCTAAGGGACACCATTTTCGTTCGGGACCGAGTAGATATCATGAGAAATCTTTTAATGAAAACCCATGTCAGTATGACCATCTACTGAGGAGTGGCATTAATGAGATTTGACATGGCCACCAAGGTGGCCATATTGGATGTCAGATCATTTCATGGTAATTCAGCAAGTAAATTTGGAGGATTGACAATAAAAGCTTGTGCACAGCTGATGGATGGATGATGGAAAAGACTACAATGTATAAGCTCTTGCTTGCTTTCTATGAACTGTACAGATAAAAATGATCAAAAATATCAAAGAAATACTAACAACTAGATTCGCTATGTGAAAATTTGATTTTACTGGACACATCTCCCAGCCTTCATTTTCCAAAAACATTCTTAGTTCATCCATTTTAGCTCTGAAAAATAAAAAAATTATATTATATCAAAGAATAAGTACTAAAAGCTGAATATGTTAGGTATATACACAGCACAGCACCAAGTTCTTGACTGAAATAATCTCCAATGCCAAACTATGTACATGTCAGTAAAGCTGCAAAACATAAAATCCTTAAAAAAAACTGAGAATATTAAGCTGCAACTTCCCATCTATCATTGACCTATCTTCATGGTTCATACAGACCAGGAGATTTGTTTCAAGGCATTTTCAAGGACTTCCAAATGTTTTCAAACAGTATTTTTTGTTACACAAGCTGAACGTTCTCCAGGTGCTATTTATCACTGCATAAATACTTACAAACATAGAAGAAAAACATATAGTTAGTGTACCATCCAAGCCAACAAATATTACTCCATCCTGTCACCACTCATATCATGTTTCATTTAATCATTTAAACTAATGTTAACCCATTTTCTGCATTTATCTATTCATTATTTTGTAAAATATGTCAATATGAATTTAAAAAGTGACAGATATTTATTCAATTTTAATGTTTTATATTCCATAATACAAATCAAGGGAGTTTTGGGGCAAATTCGAGGAGTTTGTGAAGAAATTCAAGGACCTGACAAGGATAACAACTCTCTTCAAATTCATGATTTCTTAAGGCTGTGCAAACCATGATCTTTAATATATTTATGAACAGTATATGGAGCTTCTAAGATATCAGAAAGAATGTCAGAATACTGTTAATAATCGCTTATAAGTCAAGTCCAAGTGCTCAGATCTGTCGTGGCATACTGCTCTGGCAGATTTGGGTCTGCACAGTTTGTTAGGAGTAATGAGTAGAACAAACAACTAAGGCCCTGATCTGTTAGCGCATTAATGCATATGCTGATAGAGTATATATGTTGTTTGCAGACAACTTGATTTATAAGCAAGTATATATGGTACCTTTAATAAGAATTCTGCATAAACTCTGTCAAAATAACAGGGTGATTTGGGGGGTAGCAAATGATATTCCAACGTAACAGCAAGTTTTCAAATGAAAATGATTAAAAAAGAAATGATGTCACCAGTGATGACTGTTAGAAATGTTGTTACCTGTGATGATTAAAAGAAATGTTGTTACCTGTGAAGATTTTTAAAATAGTTAAGACTCTGCTGTTTGAGAGACTCTTGCAGGCCTTCAGACTTGCTCTGGCAAAACTCGTCTCCAATCTCTATCATTCTGAAATGCGACAAAATATTCTCTCATTTTTATGCATGTGACAGTTTGGGATTTCCCTACAAAACACCAATGAATGCAGTGGATTCTACTGTTCCATATAGCAAAGTACCATACTTAAAATTATACTGTAACAATGTCAGAATTGGTAAATTATCTTGGAAATTATTCTTTTTGTCAAACACACATATTGGTTCATTTCATTTTCAAAATTTTTCTTCTATCATGTAAAATGTGGAATAAATAATCTGTGGGAATTGTTCTGAATTTCATGGGTTAATTTGTACATTTGCTCCAAGAGAATAAGATGTTCATTTTACCTTCTAGTAAATTTATCACACATCATACATTTCTGGAAAGGGGTATTGGGTAAGTTGTTTCTAAAGTGCTAAATGTTATCATAAAATCTAAAGATAGGTTTTTCAGGGGTAAGAGTCATAAGTTTCTGGACAATAAATTATCTTTCATGATCTAATATAACCGAACTATTACATGTGTAGAAGGTTACAAATTAGTATAATAATAAAATAGATCTTATTATTATTCTGTAACAAATAAAAGAGGCACATACAACAATTAGCCTTTTCATTATCTTCAGAAGTAGCCAGCTTAAACTTAAAAGTGCAACACTAAGTAAATGCAATGCTATAAAAAAGCACATTTTCAAGTAATTATGTTTCTCTAAGAATACTTACCCAATCTCATCATGTTAAGAAAATGCTTTGCTACCTCTTGAATCTAGAAACATGAAAATAAATCACTCGTTCTAGTCCATATGGTGACGCTCTACAGTTTCGTATTTTGCATAGGGTTAGAATTTTAAAGAAAAAAATGTCCCCAGATTTCCTCACTGGTTATACTGGCCATTTAAAAAAGGCCTTGTATATCTTAGGTATTGTTCAAAGACCCTTTAATTCCCTTTTTTTTGATGTATGATTAATGGGTGTAATATGGGTTGTAGAGTATACAGCTTGGCCTTACTCCATATGTGCACCTTTAAAAAAACTGCTATCTCCACTTGGTTATTTTCACTTCCTGAACTTCAGGGGTAAATTGTAAAAAAAGAGCTGATAACTTTTTTTACATTTTATACATTTGGCAATTCATTCATTGCACTTTCACAAGCTGGTATTGACTCGTCTAGCAAAATTCATTTTCCCTATTTTAAAGCTGCTAAAGATGGTGTACTTTAGACTGATTCAGGCTGATTTTTTTAATACAAGGGAGCAGTCATTTTAGTTAGCAGTGTGCTTTGATCATGTACAATTTCCACAGGTACAATATCCAAAGAAATGTCAGCCACATTACATCCAAGTAGCACAGAGGTATAACAACATTCTCTCCACTGTGCATGTTTCAAATGCAAACAACTTTACCTTACATATGTCACTCTCTCAAAAGAACATAATAACTGGTGAGCACCCCCATTCCATATAGACAAAGGGAAGAAACTTATCCCAACCTTTGCCCTTACCTCCCCATACCACTGACAGGTGACTACAGTGGTTGACCAGTTTTGTTTGAGTGATACCTCAATGAGGAAGATCACATTTGTGGGTAAGTGTGGGAGGGTTTATTAGTTTTGTCATTGGGTGAGTACTCAAAGAAAAAACATAATTCACTTAAAAATTTGATTTGTCTTTGAATACCTTTCCCAATCACATTAACATGAGAAGAATTGGTAATAGGAGGAGGCAATGCTGAGCATCCAAACCTCTACCATTGTCACTCTCAAGGGAATATGGATTCTTCCCTGTATGCAGGTAAACTGCACTCCAAATAACAAAACAGCACAACAGATGGTCACCTAAGACGTGACACAAGTATCCATGTAAGAGCAAATAAAGGAACCACTTTTTTCTTACTGAGTAAATCACCAAAATGTGCTGCTCTATGCCTGTGACAAGAGTGTGCTGACTTTAAACAAGTCTGGTGATGGTCTGGGCTGCGACCACTGGACTTACCACATTCAGTTCATGATTCTACCAAGCTAGAGCACACAGATAGAAGCTTGAGAAGGTTGACTGCACATGCTAACTGCATCTATTACATCTTAGATCGCCACACTGCATTCAACTTCAAGACTTGCCAAGATGGCTGTAATTTTTATGAGACTTACTTGATCCCTGAGATCTCTGAGTACACAAAGCATATTATCCACTTTAGCTATGATGCTGGGGCTTGGCTGGTTATATCCTCTTTTCTTATCTTGACTGAACAAAAGAGGCATAGTCCACTCCATGGCACTTTTCCCATGTGCTTTACATAGTGTGTTAGCATGCGGACTGGGTCACTGTCTCCTTAGACTAATCAATGGAGGAGGAGGGGGTAAGTGATAATTCTTTGATTGCTCATTAATGGCAGTCTGCTCTTTGCTATGAATCTAGGTTGCATCATCAGGACTGCCAAACCATCTGATCTGAACTACAGACAGCTAATGGACATGTAACTCACTGATCCGTAGCCCAAAATTGCACAAATTTATTCAAATACTGTTGGTTGGATGGACCATTCTCTGTGAAGGATCTGGACCATTCTTGACAATAAATTGGCCAGGACAACTAGCCTGCCCAGAATATGTCTGATCTAATCAGTTATATTCATCTGGGCACAAAAGCGGAGAAAAATCCCAAACCAGTATGCATAGATCTGGTCATTTTGCACTCCCTTGTTTGACGAGATAGGCCACCACCATAGAATTGTCTGACATAATGTGGACTACAATTCCTTATAATTGACTCCTCCAGAAATGAAACACATTTACTATGGTCTTCACTTCTAGGATGCTGAGTGAAGAGACAACTCTTGTGGCCCCATTTACCACAGACCATGTCAAAGGTGGACAATATATAATAATAATAATAATAATAATAATAATAATGAGGACTTTGTATAGCGCCTAATCTTTAGAAACTCTAAGCACTTTACAACATTTGACAACACTTAAAAAACATATATAATGATATGATTACAAAAATAAAAATAAACACCACAAAATCAGAAAACAGAAAACATGCTGTAAATATTTAAGGTAAGAAAACATTATTAGGTCTTTAAGTCTGTTCTTGCAGTTGAAATAGGTGAGTTTTAAGAGCGCTCTTGAATGAGATCACTGTGTCTTTGTGTCTAAGTTCAGTGGGCAATTTGTTCCACATTGCTGGGCCCTAGTATGCAAAAGAACGTTGTCCATATGATTTCATTTTCATAGTGGGAATAATGAGAATATGAGTGTCAGAAGAGGAGCGTAAGTATCTTGCTGGTGTGTACACATGGGTGAGGTTGGATAGGTATGTTGGACAGGAGCCCGTCAGTGAAACGTAGCATAGAAAACAAATTTTGTATTTAATTCTGGATCGAATGGATAGCCAGTGTAGGGTACAGAGCGGGGGGGGGAGGCGTGCTCTGATCGTGGTACTCTAAGGATGATCCGAGAAGCTGTGTTTTGAACTTTTTGAAGTTTATGGAGTAGATATTGAGATGAACCAGACAGAACTGAGTTACAATAGTCCAGTCTTGAAAGTACTAAGGAACACACAAGTGTTTTAGTGGCATCAACTGAAAGATACTTGCGAATGGAGCTGATGTGTCTCAGCTCAAGATATGCAGCCTTGCATATGTTCACGAGAAGTTGGTGCAATGAGAGAGTACTGTCAAGAGTAACACCTAGGTTTCGTACTGACTGTGAATTTAATGTTGGTGTTGCTGATATTTATTGTCTGAGGTAAAGGATATGAATGAGAAAGTCTTTGTGTTGTAATCAGAATGGCTTCAGTTTTATCATCATTCATCGGCAGCTTGTTACACGTCATCCATGATTTCACATCAGAAATGCACCTCTCTACACCTTGGATGGTAGCTTCAACTTTAGTTGGGTGGCTAGATTTGTATATTTGGGTGTCATCAGCATACAATTGGTGAGACACTGGATGATGATCTATGACAATAATATATGGGCTCCCCAACTGAATGAACTGGTGTCCACACATGCCCGCATCACATCACTCAATATCATGAATACCTGATGGTGTCAGGGTACTAACCATCATGTCATGTATGGCCCAGTTAATCACCTTGGCAATGTGGGCCATGGATTCACAAGCATTGTTGCTACCTGGTTTTTTGGCCAGTAAGAAAATAGCAAGGAAAGCCAAATCTGGCAGAGGAAGTAGCTATAAAATTTCACTCTAACATGGAGGTGACATGCACGACATTGTTGTCCAACTTATAAAACAGAAGGCTGGTCATATTGACCACTGTAGTGATTTTATCCAAGTATGGCAGATCAGTGCTGAACATTGGCAAATGTGTGTGATACCAGCATGGAGAGAATGTTGGTTTTCCAGAATGAAAGCCATGGAATGGCCTGGGTCCCATATTTTATCAGTCAGGCAGTCAGAAATTTTTGTAACCTTCATTGACTGTGTACAAAGACTGAGAGGTGGCTTTTCTTCTTATCATCTAAATCCACTGAAACCTTGTAGTTGATGGGGCTAGACACTTTATAAAGTCAGCGTAATTCTGTAGACTTCCTCCACAGCCACTTTCAAGCTGTGTTCTGTACACTTCATTGTAGGTTTGGTGTAGAGTAAATCGTAAATGTTATCCCTGCACTTATTGTGAGAGCTGTCCTCATCAGGTAATCTTCAGAATAAAACATGTGAGGGCAGAGATGAGGCTATGCCATTGTCCCTGTGTACTGTCTGTTATCTCCACAAAGGATACGCCATAAAGATTTGAGATTGCAGCTGCATCAGTGACCAGACAAGTGTTATGGTTTGCCTTGTTGGTATGAAATGCCAGTAATTGTTTTGGCCAGTTGGTTTGACTATCATTGGGTGGTTGGCATGGCTCTCTGCTGGAGGACTGGTTCAGTTTTCAACTTGATGGTTGGTTCTTTAAGTGCTTGCTTGGTCTATGCAGGAAAATGGATGCATCAGCTAATTGGATCCCCATATAGCTCTGCATAACCATATGCTTCTGGACAGTGTATGACATGGCTTGCTGAAGTGATGGATTCCTGGCCACTGGTTGTTTAGTATGGCTAACCAGAAACTGGCCATATAGCTCATCAATATACATAAAATATCCCAAATGCCAGGACTACCAAGCTCTGGAATATGGGGCAGCTTATGCCCAATGGGCAGCCTGGAAAAGGGAGGACAGCCTCCCACTATCTTCAATGATTCATTGGAGAAATAAGATAGAAGAGATGGAACAAATTCGACTGAGGCCAGCATCTGTGTTGTTCCACATCTGTGATTCCAACAATGCCTGTTAAGCAAAAGTGGTTGGCAGGTCCTCAACCCCTTTTTCTTCCATTTGGAACTGACCAGATGTAATGGTCACTTTGGGCATTGTATGCATCACACTGGTGATGAAAGGACCATCAAAGTGTCCCCAACTGAACTGGCTAGACAATGTCTTGGCGATATAAACATCAGAATTCTTTTCCCTGGACTTACTATGTCACTCTTTAATAGTTAGCCCCCCCCCATCATAGTAATGTAGACCAAGTGCTTTCCAACCATAGTTCACACACACAGCATTTATTTGTCGATATGCATTTTGTACATGCAAGTTTATGTCCTGTGCATGTATTCATCTGCTTAATCTTCCTGCATTTTGAGAATTTCATCAACATAATGTTTTATTTTCTGAAAAGAAAAGAATGAGAAATTTGGGAAATAACAAATTAAATTGGTTTCTGTGCATCAAAAAACAACCCTTATTACTAAATAAGTTAAGAAATATTCGCAGTGTGCATGAAAATAACCAACACTGTGTACTAACAAAATCGTTTTGGAACAAGTGGTCAGGGAGTAAAGTCTATGACTGTGTTAAATTCACATTAATTCAATAATTTCACCATAAATAATGAATGCAATATATAAAAATATATATAAAAATAAAACAAAAATTGTTGTGCACACTTTTGTGATTTCAGTATATAGATTTGTTCAATATATACTGTACACAAAAATATATCTAAGTCTAAATCTACTTTCAACAGCCCAAATTAAGTGAAGATGAAACATGTTAAAATGTTTAATCATGGTTTAATAATTGAAAAAACTGGTTTGAAAAAGAAATGAAAATTGCAAACCTGAGCGCATGTATCTTTACAGCATAAGTACCTGTTGACTAAATCCAAAAACTGGATAAATTCATCAAGTTTGAACTCCGACAAGTCTATGCCCAGAATATAAGTTCGTACTTTCTGCTGCACATCTTGCCAGATCCTTATCAATCCATTCTCAAGCTTCTGTTTTATATATCTCTTGTCAAAGGACAGCTCAACACTTCTGGACCCATCTGAAATGCAGGTAATGTTTCAATAAAGTTGCATTATGTGAGACACTCTGTCTGTAACAGAAAATCTAAAAGAAAAAGTATGATCTTAACACTTTAATTTTTAAATTACACTTGTTTACAGAAAGTTTTGAATGCTGGTCTTCAAAGCATTTGAATATAATTTGCTGATCATAAGAGAGGGATGTCAAATGCTGAAATATTTAGCATATAGAACTCTTTTCCTCTCTCCTTCTTATTCTTCTGTCTCAGCATGCTATAATAACTAAATCAGGTTTAAGTTTACTCTTGGGAAAAGTGACTGAATAAAGTGCAGACATATCCCTAACAATACCAATAATTTAATTTATAACTGGTGTTTTCATTGTATACACTGATTTTAATTTATAACTGGTGTTTTCATTGTATACACTGATTTAAAATACTTTAAGACTTTTTGGACACTTTTAAAGTAGCATTCCTTCACATGTAATTTGCTGTTTTGACATGAAAAGTATTTTTTGTTAAAAAAAAAAAAATAAATCAGAAACATGTTATGGAAGAGATATACCACCCAAGTGCACCAAACAGAGAAAATGCAGAACGTAATCATGATGTGATGGATGGATTATAGAGATGGGTAATGCTATATGCCACTATCACTGTCAAGGTGGAACATACAAACTCATGAATAAATGAAATCAACTGAACAGGCACCTTAGATGATAACAATTTCTCAATATAAGCTTCTAATTCTAAAATTTTCATGAAATTTACTAGACACAAGTTGAATCAGATCTTTTATTATCATGTAAAATAAAACTCGTGAGATTTTTTTCATGAAAGTATTTATAGCTCTTAATGGCCACATATCTGGACAATAAAACCTCATATGGGACATCAGGCATGCACAATGATATTAGTAACACTTCAAAGAATTATGTAACATTCTATTAACTAAAGGTAAAATCAAAAATTCAACTCATTATATGCATATTTGCACCAGATAAATAAAGAATGCAACTTTTAACATTTTAAGACATCTACTGCATGCATTGTTATATAAATATAGAGCATTGTCAACCATTGTCTGATAATTTACTCATAGGTTATAAAATTTATTTTCCAAAGTACACCTCTATCTCGAAAATGCATGAGCCATGGAACCCATAAAATATCAACCACAGAATAAATTTATTTTGTAAAGTACATCTTTATCTAAAAAACGCATGAGCCATGGAACCCATAAACATCAACCACAGCATAAGCAATGGTTTAAGGTAGTGACAGAAACAAGTTTTGGTTTATAGTGACAGTTGGGTGAGGCTCACGAGGTGCAGTGCAAGGCTCTTTTTTTTGGTTGAAACAAGAGAATAATAATCTCCTTTGTCCGACACAAATATTTGTAAAATTAGATTTTAATATTAATGGACATTTGATCTTAAAAATTCAAATAAATCTAATAACTTGATTATAGACTTGTAATATAAATATATTTGACTTGCAGCGCTCACAAATTTGAGCCTTAGTAAAGTCTTCTGAGTTGCCTCCCTCTCTGTATCAAACCATGTATATTCATCATAAGCAAACAGATATAAACTAATGCTTCCTAAACAGAATTATGCTCAGAAATTAACAGAACCAGACTCATTAATAAGGCTGCACAAGTTAATTCCTCAATGTAGTTATCAAATAACTGAAAGAAGTGAAAAACTGCAGATTTTGCAAAATAGTGGTCTAAACATCACTAAAAAACATAGGGTGTTATAAAGGAGGAGTAAATCAGAAATGAATTCATGTACTAATACATGTACATGCGATCTTCAAATGTAAATGCAATTTCACGTTTAATGACAGAAGTACATCTTTACTGCTATATAATTTTGTTTCCTGATGAATGCATACAATATTTTGGCAAGACTATTAATAAAGAATAGAATATTGTGCTTATTTTTCTTTAAACTGTTCTGAAACTGGACCTTGGAAACTATTTTTTATTGTAAAACCTGTTATGTGAGACCACCTGTCTTGAGAGACCGTTTTTGTTGGTAGAAGGGGCGGTCTCTCATAACAGGTTTTATTGTAATACATAATTCTTGTCAGTAACAATGAAAGACTGACCTATACAACTGCAGATGACTTCTTCAGGGTAGGTAAATCTGAATGGAACTGGCAAATAAACCTATACCTGATTCAGTGGAGTCTGTTTGAATATCATGTGCCTCGTGCCATTTCATTGTCTTGTGGTAGCTCCTCATTACCCCCCAAAGAGCCTTACACAGGTCTACTAGGCAGGGAGTGAAGCTCTCAATAGTGACATACTGAAAAAAGGCTCACAGATAAGAAATCAATGAATGAAGTAAAAATATAAAGGTTAATCTCACATAAACACATTTAGTGGACTAGCTGCTTCACACATCTGGTTAATTAACAGCCACACAAAAGTGCATCATTATTCTCTTTGAAAAGAGCAATATTGGAAGTAATAAAAGACTGACTTTCTCCTTATGCTGTGTATAATTTTGCAAAAGAATACAGATTATTAACTTCATTAATATGCAAAGTTTGTTTAATTTCTTCTAAGAAACTATGCTTGTGTAATTACAAGAATACATCAAGGATTTTGGATTATAAATCAGAATATTTTAATTTGAATGCTTGTCACAAAGATGATTCTCTAGATTTACCAAATGGAGAATCACCGCAAAATAAATAACTGTAGAACATGTATTATGGTATCTTTTATTACGGAACAGGATGAGCAAGATTTGCCACATGAAGGATCACATAAAAATACATAACTTTAAAATATGTATTATGGTATCTTTTATTATAAAAAGAGAATGAGTCCGATAAGCCTTGTGAAGGATCAAAATATGTAACTGTAAAACATGTATTATGATATCTTTTATTATGGAAACAGTATCATTCAAAAGTATGGAGTACCCAGATGGTCTTGTTATGACTCTGTAGTCTTTAAGAAATAGTAAAGATCGAAAAACATCAAGTTTTGTAAAATTCAATAATTAATTTATTTCCCAAGAATACAAAGTGAAAAATTAAAAGGAATTTTGAGAATTGTGAATTAAATCCCAAATAGTCCTAAGAGTTCTATCACAAGTCCAAAAGTATTGAGTATTTCAAATGAATTCCAGTGGTGTTCCAAATGAATTCCAATTATGAATGTGCTGATGTGCCAAAAATCTGGAATAGTGTTTATGTGCTAACAGTTTTAATGTATCACAAAATGCCCTTCGATGAATTCACAATAATTCTAAAATAAAGATTTAGTCCTAAAGTCACAGTACTTTACAATTCAAATGAATAATTTAAATAAATAAATCCTCTCAAATATCAATGGAAAAACTAAAATGTATTCCCTTCATGACTGATATTAACTCAGGAATAAAGAATTTCTGTTTACTTCTTCCATATATAAGTAAGACACAATAACAGAACCTGGATGAGTGTCATTTCCCATTCAAATTTATTTCCAGAACATTCTAAGTTGTAAACAAGGTCAGGTCTATTTTTTAAAATTTAGTATGGAACATGTAAAACATTAGGTATACCAAGTATTTCACAAGGGGAAAACCCATGTCCTGAACTCAGATCCAAGTAAACATGTTTACCTCCAAATAATAATAATCTTAATATATACTCTACAATCATAGACAAATATTAGCTATGTAATATGTTGTTTACAAAAAAAGACATTGGTCAGTTAGGCCCAAATTCCTATCCTCAATTAAGGATAAAGGTCAATCACACAATACAAATTCAGTATACATAACATATAATCAGGGACAAAAAGCCAACACACAATGCAAATTAAATATATATAAAAGTCTCACCTTGCAGAGGTCAGCGTACTGCTTCTTCTGAAAGTTTGTCTCCTTTGTACCGGAACATAGCTCTACATATCCCAGCACTATCTGGAATGCCGTGTTATGTATAGCACTGGCAAAATGCATATGTAATTGATCCATAGATGTCTGAAAAGCACAAATTATAATTAATCAAAATATTATGTATTGGACATAGTAATGCTGAACAGCCTGACACCTAAGACTAGTATGCATTAGACAACTGTATGATGGCATGATTTGGGATCTGAATCATGCACCAAATTTTTTTCCCAAAGCCAATTTTCCCCAAAGAAAAATGCCCCTAGGATAAACTTTTTCCCCAAAATTCTACTCCAGAGTACTTCCTCCCTGGGGGAAAAACTACTTTAGTGTCCATCTCCTTGGAGAAAAATTGCTCATGGTTTATTTTCCCCTTAAACCAAATTCCCACCCTTGTTACGTTGTAACCTAGTACCAATCAACTCCCATCACCACCATCATCTCCTTTTTTTCCCCTGAGATGTATCAACCAGCTGCCATTAAAAAAAATAGACAAAAATTAATATATGTATATTTTGTGCATGCTGGCATGTGCATCAAATATTGTAGTGTTGATCTAAATCTCACAGCTGCATATTATGCTACTCTGAATTATTTATATGTCAATAAAAAGTTTGGTATTTTTACATCTGAGCATTCTGTTACTATGTGGCATCCAGGGTTTACATTTCATGCATTCATGAAATCTCAAGTACCGTCTATACTCGCTTATAAGTTGAGTCCAACTGCAAACTGCACAGATCCAGATCTGCTGTCACATAATGTGCTGGCATACTGGGTCTATGCAGCTTGTTAGGAGTAAGCAGTAAAACAAAGTGCACATACTGAGATCGGCCAGCACACTGTGCTTAGACAGATCTAGGTCTATGCATTTTGCAGTTTGATTCAACTACAATTCAACCTTAAACAAACTACTCATAATGAATTTGGAATATCTGCTGCGCTGATCTCAGATTTGGTTGATATATGAAGCACGCACCTGAAGAGATATGAAATAAACTCTGCAAGGCTTTTTGGTCCTTCAGAAACTAAAAATTACCTACATTTTAAATGATATTTCTTCTTCTCCTTAGGAAGACCTATATGCAGAAAGTCTACAAAGTTTATGAACATACATTATTTTACCTAAATCAAAACCAACTGCAGCCGGCACTTGTTAAGACCTATAAATCAGCATGATTTTCATCAAAATTTTGAAGAGAGTTTGTCAAAAATTACATCAGACTCTAAAATTTACATATTAGGTAATTTCAATGTTTTCTTCTGGTCAATAGGGTTCAACACATATTCAGGAACCATAGTAGCTAAGTTGTTAGAGTAATGATTTTGTATTCTGGGTCACAAGATCGATGCCCACCCTGGTCAGCTGCCTTGGTATCTCTTTGGGAAAGGAACTTAGCTCCAATCTCCTTGGCATAATGTAGCCAATAACGTATTGATGTAGCCAATAACATGTTGATGTAGCCAATAACGTGTTGATGTAGCCAAAAATGTGTTAAAAGTGCCATTAAAACCAACACGAGTAACTCAAATGGACCGATGCTCCACTGTCCAAGAAGAATTACCTTCAATTCATAACAACACTATTTCTGTTTTTTAATGGCTGCAGTGATAACATTTTCAAATTAGCCAATGTGGCAGTCATATTGGATGTAAGATCAGCACCATTTTCATTGAGGACAAACTAGATATCATAAGTCATTTACAGAAAACCCCATGTTGATTAAATCACCCATTTAGGTTAAGTAGCCATAACAAAATATTCAAGATGACTGCTGTGATGAACTCATATTGATATGACTTTCTATTCAGTAGGAGAAGTGATAACAAGATTTTCAATATGGCTGCCATCGTGGCCATATTGGCACCATTTTCATTTAGAAGCAACTAGACATCATAAGAAGTCTTTAAGAATAAACCCCATGTTGGTATCAGCATCTATTCATAAGGAAAAACTTTGACACGGTTTTCAAGATGACCACTGCGGCAACCATGCTGGATGTCCAAGCAGAACCATTTACATGTAGGACCAACTAAACATCATAATAAGTCTTTCACTGAAAACCCCCAAGTTGATACGACAATGGCAAGTGCATTAAAAAACAACAAAGTCTCAGTTTCATTAGTATTATTGTGGACTACTTTTTTTAAGTACCATCCTCTTCCAGATCCAAATGTTCTGACTTTAAAAATAGGTACTTATGGTGCTGTGAGACTTTACAATATCTACAAAAGAAATAGCTCTGTTTATAGTGACTGGAATCAAATGAACGATCAGAGCACTGATATATATGGTGTATTCAAGGTCGGATTTTTCTCTACACAGCAGGTAGGACCCAAGATAAACCATCTACTTGTTTTCCATTCAAATACTTTCTGACAGAGTTAATCACATCCAAAATATATACCAAACTCAGAATTGCATGCAGCATTATGGGGGGTATAGTGGCTACCCCACCCATGGTAAAGATTCCAGAATGGTGCTGTCAGCAATGGTCACTTCTAAACGAGAAAAACCTGTTACAAGCAATCCTGTCCCCACTTTCTTCAAGTCACCCCTAAATATTTTGATGGCTGGTCTCAAAACAGTTAGAAAAGGAACTGGATTCCAGAGGCACTGTTTATAGTCTGAAGCAAAAGCTTAAACTATTAAATATCCAGGATAGGGGTTGCCCTCTTATGGAGGCAAGGTGATCTGTATGAGTTACTTCCCTTCATCTATATGACATAAAGATGCTGATGGTTTGTTTTGGGGGGTTTTTTTTCTTTTTTCAGGGTGGGTTGGATTTTGGAGGCAGCATAGTTACTTTTCTAATGCTAATCAGGTAATGTATTCAACATAAAAATACTTAAGGGACTTGCTTTGACAGTCAACCAATCCTTTCATGTTTGTACAGAAGAGAGCATATCACACCGATTATGATTACATTGTAACCAAATTAAAAGAAAAAAGTGAAACACAAATTTCACTTGACAAGACTCATGTAAATTGTACTTATGGCTGATATTCTGTCACATAATTATAATTATTATACAGTGTACTGAGAATATTTTTTAAAGGCAATTTTTTTAAATTATGATTTCATATTAAAAAACTTTCTGGATATCAATTCTAAATTTCAACACCCTAACCACCATCTTAGACCATAAAAGGAGCAAAACAATATGGTTTCATTTATCAGTTTTAACTACAATTGTTTCAATGTTCTGCAAACAGGGACCTATTTTTGAGATATTTTCAATAAGAAAGACTGGCATCTACATCTGCCCTCACATTACAAGCCAATTTGCAAGTTATCTTAGTACTAATAAAAATACATGCCTTTTACAAGTTTGTCTTTCCATTTGGACCTGGACCATGATCAAAGCACTGCTATAAAATGTGTGAAATTGACCCCAAGGGTCAATTGGCATGTAGAAAAATGAATTGTCATTGCTTCATAATGATTCATCTGAAGTATGACAAGAACCCATCCAGGGGTTCTGTCTGTGACATTGACTCTAAGGTCATATGGGCAAATGATAAAGTTGTAGAATGAATTCATACATGCCAAACCCCCGAAAGATATAAGCACAATTACTGCTAATATAAGTGGCAAAAAAGTTTGCATATAAAAGGTTTAATATATATTTTTACATGAAATAATTACAGTACACTGTATGAAAAATGTACATTTATTTGTGCTACCATCCTGCTGGCAAAATCCATGTGGATTTGAACAAGAATACAAACTCAAAATATAATGTTAAATTATTTATATTCAGCGCTGACTTTAATTACTCTACATGTGTAAATTTGCTGAATGATTATGAAGTCATGAATTCTGCAATAAGCATGACATGAGCTCAGTCCAAGTACTCTATTACATTACTCTCACATTCTTCTTCTAAAGTTTGTAAAACAGTGTTGTTTTGTCCTTTGTTTTGATCTGACATGTCTTGAAGTTTGAAAAGATCCATCTGCTCTAACATTTTCAGTCATAACATCCACAAGTCACACCATGAAGCCATTTCGTTTTAACATCTGGTGCCATTTATTTTATAAATATAATGAATTTGTGGGGAAAGTTTAAAACTGAAGAAAACCCATTTGTTTTCTTGAAAATGTGTCCTATACAGTTGCTATAAATAGAAAATAAGGAAAGCACATGTACATCAAGGACACCTAGTACTCTCAGCCATCATTTTAAGAATATTCTCAAATTTATACAAGTGAAATTAAAGGGATGATAACAAAAATGACAAATGCAACTTTGCATTACTTTACTTTCATTTTCATGTAACAAAAAAGCATAACCGATATAAAGGTGAGTGCAAAACGTAATTAGATGAAAAAAAAGCATAATGACTACACCAAAGGCTTAATGGTTGGCATGTACGTGAATTGTCTGAACTTCATAATGAATCATGCCAAGTAATATAAGAATCTATCAAAGGGTTCAGGAACTGTATGCAAATGAAAAACATTAACCAAACCTTAACAAAAGTATATGTAATTTTGATTTTTAACGCAGCTGTAACAATTTTAGTCATATCACTACTGCAGCACAGCAGTTTATAGTGATATCTAGCATGGTGGCATTATGCCACAAACATGTGGCATTAAGTCTCACCCAGTCACATTATCCTGACACCAAGCTGATCAGTCCTAACACTAACCTCTTAATGCCGAGCACCAAGTGAGGCAACTGCTAGTACCATTTTTATAAGTCTTTGGTATGACTCAACGGGGGTTCAAACCAGCAGCCTCCTGCATCCAAGGTGAATGCTTTAACCACTTATGCCACTGGAGCGGTCCCTTAACAAAAAAGTGGCTGCAATGTCTCATTTCCCACTAATGCGGGTCTGACAATAATCTCCACCTGACAATAAATGTCATCTTAAGCATCAACTGGATAACTTTAGCACAACAAGCTCTTCTACCTGGCCAAATTTTTATAACACTTGCAACAAATCCAATAGTTATTTGGTGTGTATTACAGGGTCAGAAATTTGTGTAGACCAAATAAAACCAAGCTTTTTATACCTGTTGCTAGTGAAAGGAATCAGAAATGTAAAGATTGAAAAATTTACCATCAATATTAATTGGCTAGAGATAGTTTCTATATTTTTAGCACAAGGATTGCACTAAATAATGAAGGCTATTTTAACTGGAAACTTTTGTTCACTATTTTACTTTTTCTAAAAGATTTTGTAATTTGTACAGCCAGAGAGAATATTTTTTCAAGGACTTTTCATGGATTCCATAAGTATTTAAGGTGTATTTTGTCTTTAAGAATCTGAACCTTTTCCATGTGTTACTTTGTTAACTACTGTTGTTGTGTGTCATTTGATCTACCAATTTTTATCCTATTATAACTATTTTATTCATTATTTTTGGACAATACATAAATAACAAAAACTCATAATTTAAGAAGTTAAATATTTTAGTCACAGACCTGCCACAACCCTAATAATACCATCTCAGTAAGGCAGTTAATATTTTTTCACAAGTTAGACCAATTTTCAGTAAGGGCTGTTCCATTTAAACATGCATGGTACCCTGGAAAGGCAGTTTTTAAAAAATATATACCGGGGTACTTTGATTTCACAGAGTTCATATTAATATGATAAGAACTTCTAAACTGCATCTATGGGTGGGTACCCCACTTTAAATGTGCCTTCCCTGGGTCCCATGTATTTTTTAATGGAACAGCCCAAAGGTGTAACAAAATTTCATGTACTGCTATTGTTAACTTGGAAAACATGCATTTTAAAAGTTCAGAAATGTGATCTGAGACTGATGCTGTGAAGGCAAACATTATGTTAAACTAAAACATTTGTAAAGTACAATTTGATTTTAATTCCTTCTAGTATAGTTTCTAAAGTACACTTGGACCTTATTACTGCCAATACACTTTCACAAACAACAGTTTCAAATCCATGGAGCTCAAAGGCTTCTTTCTATCTCTCAGCTTGACATAATCTTTGGGGTTAATTTCAATTTCATGTTGTGATGACAAGGCATTTGTTTGTTGGACAACATTTCTAGAAAATGCTTTAAACAAGAGTTTGATCATGCAGGTGTTTTACATGAAAAATATGGACAGTTTAAAGCCTCTGAGATACTCATGTAAAGTTACTCTGATTCTCGGATCAGATCGACTTACTTTTATATGACACTCAAATCTAGACTAAATGCAGACAAGCAGACAAGCCAGTATCCAGATTTTACTGCAGTGGTTGTATTTTTGTAACTTTTGCAATTATTCTTAAGTCCCTAATTTAATGGTAATTTCAGTAAGACGCAGTCAAATCATACAATTTGGCAGGTCTGTATTCAATTGAACATTTTGCATTTTCTCAGATAAATTTGAACAGTTTGGGGGCATTATTCAATGAGTTTTTCAACTAAAATACAAGGAATTACCAAGGACAGAACCAACATTTTGAAATTCAAGTCATTATCAAGGCAAACTCTTAAATTCAAGCTTTTTCACCTCATAAAACAAAGTAGTTTAAACAAAATGAAAGACCTCATTATGCCAACATCTGAGCTGTCCAGAGTGCATTTGTATAAGTTTAAAGAACTTTTTGTAATGCAGTAATCAAAACACTTTCCAGTGATGTGATAAATAGAATGCACTTTTCAGTGATGTGATAAATAGAATCTTAAACTTATGTTCATGTGGCAGAAAGTTTATGAAACAATAATACAATAATTACAATAATATCAAAAATTTGCTACAAGCAGCTGATGGCATATAATGTTATTCAACTCATTTCATGAATTTAATATCTAATAAAATCTAATTAAAAAATTATCTACAATCATAAAACCCCAGTGAACATTATTTTAATCAGATCTGTAAAACTAGGTATCAACCAAATATTAATTTTATCGTGGCTTACCTGTGTTTTGCCTAGCAATTTGTATGCTGTCTGAACCTTTTCATAGTGGTTGACATCAAAATTGGTGCAAATTTTGGATAAGGCCACGTCTAACTGTTCTTCCAGCATATCAAGTGTGTCTAGTAATTTCGAGCTCAGTTCACTGAAAATATACTTATATACATGTACTTAGGTGAAACAAATAAAGATATTTGTGAAATGTTTTTCACATATTTTTAATTCCTATATTTTCACAGCTGCAAAATATATCCTTATATTTTCACATGTGAAAATACAAGGTTTCACATCATGTCATGCAATACATTACTATGTGCTGACAGATGTTATACTTGCATGAAGAAAACTGAGTATTCTGTGAGCAAAAGCAAATAAATGGAAACTGCAATATCTTTCTGACACTGAAATTGCCTTTTGCTGATGATACTGACACACTATCAATTGCTTCTCTATGAAGTTGTCATCTGAACTAACTTGTCAACAATGTTAAAAACCCTTTGTGCTGCACTGCTAAATCGGACTTGCTTTGTAGTCAGATAGGGTATAACAGTTTAAATAATATTAAAAAATGTTATTGACTGCAACAGATTAAGTCATCCCAAAACTACCATTATCTGATTCAATGATATTTTTATGATCTGGTATGTTTGGTATATAATAAAAGGGAAATTTTTTTTCCTGTGTAAATACCAGATATATTTCATCTGGTGGTATTTAAAATCTCATATATTTTAATCAATTGCTTTGCCACTCATTACAATATTTTGCTTTTGTACCACACGATGACAAAAATCTAGTATTAATATAGGAAATGAAATATATTCTATTTACTTCACTGAACTTTACTGTATTCCTGGTAAACCTTCAAACAACTTTTATAATTATTGCAATTTAGCTAATTTCCAACACAATTTTCATTTCTTTTCCCTAAATATGTTTACTGGGAAGCAGACAAAGTGGCTGTATAATGGAGGATAATGTGTAATAATGGCAAACTCTTTTGCGGGTCTAACTGAAATTAACAAGGGTCCATGGATAAGAACCGAGTGACTCAGACAATTGTACCTATGTAAAATCCAGAACACCTTGTTTTTTAAAGTCTGAGATTATGCCGGTTTGCCTATTAATGACTGCATATAAGTACCTGATACACTTGTAGTGGCGGAATGTGGCTGCAGCTTTCTGACACTCCAAACAAAGCTGTATGGCCCCGCAGTAGTCTCCCTCCTAAAACACAGAAATATGTCAATTAAATATACAGCGTTATGACAAGACAATCAGCTTTGCTCGCCACTTCATTATCTCACAAAGTATAGGCAATAGGACACGTCAAGTTACACAACACTGATCAGCTTTTTGGGATCTGTCATCAAACATTGCAAGACTGTGATGGGTGAATGAAGATACAAGAGAAACTGTATATTCTTGCCTCATTACCTCAAAGAGGCTGGATATAAAAATCATGTCTGCCAAGTCACAGCGTATCATATGAAAAACACTATTCCAAACCAAGAAACAGCAAAACACAATCATGTGTGAACAACCACAATTCCCAAAAATGCAATGAGAACAAATGAAACGGGAATGGGAGACCAGTGTCAAACAATTCCAAAGCTGTCTCATTCAAAGGAATATCTTGCCATGGGAAAGCTTTTAGAGTTTATTAATGCCTCCAACAAACTACAACCAAGCAATCAACAAATTCTATTGCACAATTTACCAACAGAACAGCTGCAGTTGATGTGACATTTGGTTAACCTGGAATCATGATGCAGGGGAAGTAACTGGGAGATAATGTTTAAAAGCAGTTGCGAACACTGGTTCAGAAAATGAAATGCATAGAAAATATAGAGATATATTTATCTTGTGAAATAATAAATTATTCTTGTGAGAGATTTTGGGCATTATCTTTGAAATAAAAAAAAATAAAACAGTGGTACTGATCCAGACACAGACATAAAAACAGCTGGTTTGATTTGGAAACTCTTGCTATTGCAAGCATGTATTGTAATCTTAATATATATCATCTCTTCCTCTAAAATCTGAAATTTCTGCAAACTAAGAATTACTATACAATATGAAGTTTTTCAAAGGGGAAGGAGTGGGGGTGTAAAACTAATTTTAATTATGTAATACTAACCTTCTACCACTGAACTGCTAATCTTTTCCAGGACACAAAGTCCGTAGTTGAAGCTTATTATTCCATTAAATTAGTAATTGGAGATCCAGAAAGTGTAGGACACAATCTCAGCCTGATGCCTTTAGTCATATCCAGTATATAAAACATCTTCCTCATTTGACTTGGACTGAGACTACAAGACATCTAAGCTGGGTAGGATGGAATGTTTGCAATAGTAGCAGGAAAGTATTACATAATTAAATTTGTTTCCCACCTCCCAAGATTACATTTTAATAGCAGTAATACATTACCTGCTACTATTACATTGCTAAATTTATCAGCTAAAAGGGAGGCTGATGACAACAGATTGAGATCACTGAACCACTATAGGGGTATCTGAGCTGGCGGTGGGTCCTTGTGCGATCCAGTTTGCTTGGAGCAGGAACTGGACAGGATGCACAAGTCGCGTGCCTAAAGGAACTAATTAAGCAGCTGCATTCAGAATTCCCTTGAAAGAGAGGTAAAGGAAAGCTGACAACAAAGTCTTTACCAAAACATTCTCTATGATGGACAGAATCTTGATGATCCTGTCTGCATAATGTGAAATGTACCTAGACTGGTGAAGAAATTCATTACCATGTACACAAAGTCCTGAGAAGGGACAAGATCTAACTTCTCTAGGTTGAGTATTAAACCCAGTCAAGTCACCATTAACCAACAGAGAGGCAATTCCTTCAAAAGAGTATCTCTGATGATGTTGTGCATCAATCCCTCATCAAAACAATGGAGGTGGAGGTCCTTAAACACTTCAAGTTAACTGCTACTACCCCTATCACCCTCATAAAGGCTCTGGGGACAGAAGCAAGGCTATACAGAAGAGCCCCAAATTTAAATACCTTGTGGCCCAGACAAAAACAGGAATTTCCTGTGGACCAGGAAGATGAGAATATGAGGGTATGCATCCTATAGATCTAAGGAGATTGCCCAGTTGGTCCTCATGATGTTCCTGACCAAGATGATAATCTCCATTTTGACATGTTCTTCCTGTAGGAATCTGTTTAAGGAGGAAATAATAATGAGTAGAAACTTTCCACCATTTTGCAAGATCAAACAGATCCAGGAAAAGAAACCTGGACATGGGTTGCTTTCCACTGCAACCTTCCAAACATGGAATGTTTCCTTAGATAAATCGGTCTGGACTGGTGAAAAGAAATAGGGATGCATGAATGAGGACGAGGTTCCTGGAAACAAAGCTGGAAACCTTATTTTACTTTAAAAAGAATCCATACAACATCCATGAAGAGAAATATTCAGGTACCTCCCTGGATGCTGACAAGAGAAAGTGAATGCAGGAGAGAGTGTGACTCCCTAGGACCAATAACCTCCCTCCTTAGAGAAGGGAGAGGAGTCTGAGGGCTTTCTCCCTTGGCCTTAGGACTGCCTAGTCCTGAAAGAAAAAGGAGGATAGAGTTTTGAACTTGGGATGCTTGCTGTTCAAGTTGACCCTGTTTGAGAACCTTGGAAGGAAGTCTGCTTACCTGATCAGGGTGCTGCACTTCTTGGCTGCTTTAGATGGGCCCAGAGTCAAAGCCAGAGACCAGGATTGTTGTTTCCAGAAGTCTTGCAACACTATGGAGGGGATTAAATCTCTATAGATTGTCTCCACATTGAGTGGTACAGCCTTCAACAGGTTTTTAGTGTGATCCAGCAAAACCTTGGGAGACTCCAAAGCAGCACCATCTCAGTAGATGCAAGGAAGCTCTGCAGAGAATGCCATGGACATTGAAAGTGAATGCTTAGACATTTTAGCCACAGCTCCCAACTAGTGCTGTTAAATTGCTGGAGCCTAAAATTCCTCCTTCAACAACCAGAAGAAGGCAGCCGAAAAGAGATCGGGATGTGAGGCTATTGTAACCAGGGTCACAGCCTTTAGTTCAAAGGTTTGTAAAGATTTGATCAGGACATAAGTCCAGGTCCCAGGTGAGATTCCCACTTCAGAAGCATCTGAGTCCAAGGGAGGGGGCTTAAGGAGCTAAGTAGGGGAAAGGACCCAATACTGTGGTGAAAATATTAAAAGGGGATGGAACTGTTAGTGAGTGGGGGAGAAACAGAATATCTGAACCAGAATTGGCCTCAGAAAGTCTCTCCAAACAGGAATGAATCCTATTGTGGATGGATGCAGTAAACCTCATTTACCACCTTATCAAAAGTTCTGATTCCTGCAACTCCATCACCTGCCCTGAAGGACTAGATGAAGAAGGGGACTCTAATGAGGAAGACTACATTGTAATTGATTCTTCTGGAAACTCACTGAGTCAACCAGATTTAAAACAGCATACTGCCACTGCTCTCAGGGCAATACAGGTATCCTTCCTAGTCTCCATCTCTGGAGAAGGAGAAGTTAAATTGGGGTTTTCTATGCCCTGACAATCATGTATTAGCATGCCAGTCCAAGTATCAAGAAGATATTCCATATGTTGGATTTGACTAAGGCATCAGACTGGGATCATGTTTTATTCTTTCTCTCCTTCCAATTACTAACTAGTGGAAGAAATCATTGCTTAGAGAACTTAGCATCCCAGAGAAAGGTACTGGGTAACAATAAAATAATAATGTAGCACTACTAATAAAATAAAATTAAAATGATTTCACTGTGTGAAATGACCCCTTTTCAACCATGAAACCCTCCCTATGAATGTGCCTCACACCCCAAACTCCCAATAAAGAGAATTGGCAGGCATGAATAACTGATTTTCTGAGTGTGTGTGTGTGTGATGTGGAGTTTTAACGAAGCTTTAACAATTTTCCAGTCATATAGCTATCATGTTTGCATTGTGGCAGTTTAGAGTGATGTCTAGCACTGGGGCATCATGCCACAGACATGTAGCATCATGTCTCACCCAGTCACATTATCCTGACACCAGGCCAACCAGTCCTAACACTAACCTCTTACGGCTGAGCACCTAGCGAGGCAGCTGTTAGTACCATTTTTATAAGTCTTTGGTATGACTCGGCCAGGGGTTTAAACCGTGACCTCCTGCATCCGAGGCAGATGCTCTAACCACTAGTCCACAGGAGCAGTTGATTTTCTTAGTACTTGGAAAATTCATTTCGTGTCATCAAAGCAAAAAGTCTGGAAAATTCCATCAACAAACAGTATAAATATATTAAAAAATACTTTCTTATGCAAATAAATACAGGCAATGATTGGATTAAATTTTATAACTATTAATAAATACATTCAACTTGATTGGTATTGTGTTTGTCAAATGAATTTTGTCGATATTTACAATAAAAATTGTTGTTGTTGATGTTGTAGGGTTTAACGCCATTTTTCAGCACAAGATAGGCTATACATGGCAGCCAGTATGACTGGTGGAGGAAGAACCCTGGAAAACTCCGGGAAGAACCACTGACCCATGAGAAGCTACTAGCAGGCTTTCTCATGTACCCACGTTAGCCAAGCCTGAGACTCAAACCCACGCAGACAGAGGTGAGATGGCAGTTATTCAGAATGGTGAACGCTTTAGACCACTCGGCCACTTGGGGCCCCTAGAATAAAAGTTATATTGCCAAATCTTGTGGTTGTTATTAAAGACTGGAGTTTCTAAAGAAAATTAAACAAATATGTAATGCTGATGCTGATGATGAAAAAGCTGCTGCTGCTCATGATGATGATGATGATGATGATGATGATAATGATGAAGGTAGTAGCTATAGCCTTACAAATACTGTGGTCACTGCTGTTGATGATAACAATAATGCATACAATGATAACTGTGATGCATAAAATGATAAACATGCATACAATGATAATCATTATGCATTCAATGATAATCATGATGCATACAATGATAACCATGATGGATTCAATGATAATCATGATGCATACAATGATAATCATTATGCATTCAATGACAACAATGATGCATACAATGATAATCATGATGCACAGAATGATAACCATGATGCATATAATGATAATCATTATGCATTCAATGATAACTATGACGCATAAAATGATAACCATGATGTATTCAATGATAACTATGATAAATAAAATGACAACCATGATGCATGCAATGATAATCATTATGTATTCAATGACAACCATGATGCATACAATCATAACCATGATGCATTCAATGATAACAATGATGCATAAGATGATAACCATGATGCACTCAATGATAACTATAATAAATAAAATGACAACCATGATGCATACAATGATAATCATTATGTATTCAATGACAACCATGATGCATACAATGTTAACCATGATGCATTCAATGATAACCATTATGCATACAACAATAATCATGATGCATACAATGATAACCATGATGCATTCAACGATAACCATTATGCATACAACAATAATCATGATGCATACAATGATAACCATGATGCATTCAATGATAACCATTATGCATACAACGATAATCAGGAT
The DNA here is from genome assembly GCA_016617855.1 of Megalonaias nervosa. Lineage (NCBI taxonomy): Eukaryota > Metazoa > Mollusca > Bivalvia > Unionida > Unionidae > Megalonaias > Megalonaias nervosa. The sequence goes on along the minus strand of JAECUM010012539.1, from coordinate 70,687 downwards.
GCATACAATGATAATCATGATGCATTCAATAATAATCATGATACATACAATAATAATCATTATGAATTCAATGATAGCCATGATGTATCCAATGATAACCATGATCCACTCAATGATAACCATGATCCATTCAATGATATCCATGATCCATTCACTGATAACCATTATGCATTCAATGATAATTATGATGTATACAATGACAATCATGATGCATAAATGAAAATCATATGCATGCAATGATAATCATGATGCATTAAATAATAATCATGATACATACAATGATAATCATTATGAATTCAACGATAGCCATGATGTATCCAATGATAACCATGATCCATTCAATGATAACTATGATCAATTCAATGATCACCATGATCCATTCAATGATCACCATGATCCATTCAATGACAACCTTGCTGCATTCAATGATAATCATGATGTATATAATGACAATCATGATGCATAATGAAAATCATAATGCATGCAATGATAACCATCATGCATTCAATATTAATCATGATTCATACAATGATAACCATGATGCAATGGTAACCATGATTCATGCAATGATAACCATGATGTGTATACAATGATAATCATGATGTTTTCAATGATAATCATGATGAATTCAATGATAATCATGATACATTCAATGATAATCGGGATGAATTCAATGATAATCATGATACATTCAATGATAATCATGATGCATTCAATGATGATCATGATACATACAATGATAACCATGATGCATTCAATGACAACCATGATGCATTCAATGATAACCATGATGCATACAATGATAATCATGATGCATTCAATGATAATCATGATGCATACCATGATAACCATGATGCATTCAATGATAACCATTATCATGATTATCAATAATATTTAATGAATAAAGAATAAAGAATAATTAATTAAAAGCATCTTCAAGACGTAAAAGCAGCAATGTAGTGTTTCCAACAAGCTTTGGATGAGTCATCGATGCACATTAATGAAATGACAAAGAAAGCTCGCTCTAAATACTGACCTCCATCATTTCACGCAGTCTCATGTCTGTTCTTTGCTGATAAACAAGAAAATAGTATTATAAGCCTTTAAGTATGTTTTAGTACATATGCATTTGTTATACATGTATTGTGGATACATACTGCATATCTTTATGTCATAAAAGTTACATATATATATATATATATATATATATATATATATATATATATATATATATATATATATATATATATATATATTTCACAAAATATTAAATCTAATTGTCTTTGAAGATATGACAGCTGAGGTTTTAAAATATTTATTTAAAAACATATCACTTACGGTACCTTAACATTTGTAAAATCTACATAATGATAGACATGTAAATACATATGCTTAAAAGCTGGTAACAGTGCAAAGTGTAAAACTCTGTAAACTAGCCAAAAAGATGATAACAGTGCAAAGTGTAAAACTTTGTAAACTAGACAAATAGATGGCAACAGTGCAAAGTGTACAACTCTGTAAACTAGCCAAAATGATGGTACCAGTGCAAAGGGTAAACTAGCCAAAAAGATATTAATCAGACCTCAACATTATAACACCTTTTATAAACACAAACACAAAAATCTGGCTACAAATCTATAATTTAAAACACCATCTCTGGATTATTATTTACTTTAAATTTTGATAACAAATGAAGAAAGTGCTTAAATTATTAAAAAAATGTATGGTTATGTCTTCATATGATGTAAATGTTTACACACCAACTGACACCAAAATACAATAATAGTTACTGGGTTATCATTTTCAAAAGTGAAGAACAGGCAGACAGACAGACAGAAATATGGAAAGATATAAAAATGCAATTTAAAAGAGCTATCTACATGTAGACTGAAGTAATTTCAAGTACCAAAAGCAGCATGACCTAAAGGCAGACATACAACCTCAGAATATAAAAGTCAAGTGTTCAAGTCCCAATCAGGTCATTGCTATTTGTGCCGCTGTACTCACTTACTTGAGTAAACCAAACTATTACAGGGTACTAGCATCCTCTGAAAGGATAATCTTTGTTAGACTGGCATCTCATAATAGGGAAACCATGCACACTCAGATGTATTATGCCTCAGAAACCAGGGTAGGTTCTTGCCTTAAGAGTCGCAAGTAAGCTTGGAGGAACCTTAAAACTGATATCTTATGAAAAGTTAGAGCAATTAACTAGAAGGACAATGGGCAATTTGCTTATTTAAGTATAACCACAACCCTACTGCAATTAACAACTACCACCATGATGCAAATTAGTCTCTAGTCAAACAAGAGTCCCTCAAATAGACTGATGCATTACTGACCAAAAAGAATTTATAGAAATTCAAAATAAAACAATTTCCTCATTTTATCTTCTGAGTTTTGAAACCATCTCTGATGTTTTGAGTTATAAGATTTTTAAATTATGACAGCCATATTAGATGCTAGACTGGCATTATTTTCGTTTAGGTCACACTTACCATTAGAAGGCTTTTGGTCAAAATCCCATGCCAATATGACCATCTATTCAGGACAATTAATGACATGATTGTCAACAGATGTGCACGGTATTACCAGTATAATGGTTTACCACAGTATTTTTTTCCAGTGTTATGTACTATAGTACTTATTTGCTGTACTGGTACTTCAGTAGTTTCTGTCAGTAAGTAATGTAGGGAAATTTCTGAGTAATCTTGTTAGTCATATTAGCAGCATGTTTTCATTTCAAATCACAAAATAATTTTAAAAAGCATTATGCTTTTAACCAAACATTTTTTATTTGTTATAAATTAATTTTGAATATACAAATATACTTATATTTATGATCCTTTAATCACATGTTTGACACTTGCCATGTATGCCAACATGGTGTTCAAATGGGACGTTATTCAGGCCAAATCCACATTTTTTAAAACTATTGGGGAAAAATGTCATTCTTTTAGTTTTTTACTAGTGTATGTTAGCATTTCAAGCACATGCATTACTTGTAAGACTGCGAATCATCCTAAGATTTTCAGGACAGCAACTGTTTTCTGTTGGAATTTTATGTAATTTCTCAATTCCACTAAATATTTTCTCATTAACTGAGTCAGTGTGTTTTATGTTAAATGACCCTGAATGATAAATATCTTGGCTGGATGTTGGCATCCCACTCAATCTCTCCCTGCCTATTATATCAAAAGTAAAGCTAGTAAATTTTGGGCTTCAGTGTCAACACTTCCTATTTTTTATCAACAAACACTATAATATCAGCAGAATGTCTTTTACAGAATGTCAGCCATAGTGTAAGCTTAATCGTCCCATTTTAGTTTCAGCTTTTTAGATGACAACTGATACAAAAATTACCATGGACACAGTGCATTTAATTTGGGGGAGGATGGTGATTTTTTTTTTTAAAGATATTTTATTTTCTTTTATCTCAAGATTTTTTATTTCAAATAATCATGGATATAATATGGTCTTATTTTGCAAGAAATCAGAGCAAGATATTTTTTCCAGCAATTGATGGAATTTTCTTTTTAAAAAGTAGCAGGCCTCTGCCTCAGAAGATTCCATTCCTGGTCCCTTATATGACTGTGGTATACCATGGTATGTATCATTTTTTGTTTAGAAATATCACAGTACAAAATTTTTGTTTTACTCAGCTCTAACTGTCAATATGTTTATTCTGGCAGCCATATCTGAATGGTTACTGAGCACATTTTTCCAGGAACCATTTTTGTTAAGGACCAACCCTTTCATGGAAACATTATGTATGTCATTATGACCATCAATTATTGAGTAGCAATAACAAGATTTTCAAAATGGCCAAACTGAATGTCAGATTGGAATCTGTTTCAATCAGAACCCACTAGACATCATGAGAAGTCTTCTGATGAAAACCACATGTCAATATGACTTTCCGTTTAGAAGGTATAGCTACTGAAGATGTTCCTGATGGCTGAATAAGTGGATATATTGGATGTCAAATCAGCACCACAGTCACTCAAGACCAACTAGATATCATAATTAATCTTCTAGTGAAAAGGCCATTCTAACATGACTTTCCATTCAGGAGGAGTAGCTACAATAAGATCTTCAAGAGGGCTGCCATGGTGACCATATTGGATGTTAGACTGGCACCATTGTTATTTTGGACAAACTAAACATCATAAAAAGTCTTTCGGTGAAAACACCCTGTTGATATGACCATCTAGACTATTCAGGTGGACAGCAATGATACCCATGCTGATATGACCATCAGATGCAATAGCAAGATTTTCATGATGGCTGCTGTGGAGACCATACTGGACCTCAGATGGGTATCACTTTAATTTAGGACCAACCAGACATCATAAGAAGTATTTCAGTGAAAACTCCATTTTGATATGACCAGCAGAGTAGCAATAGCAAGATTTTCAGGGCCCTGAGCGGCCAAGTGGTCTAAAGAGCTTACTTTTACCAATCACTGCCATCTGCATGAGTTCAAGTCTCAGGCTCAGCCAATGCGGGTATATGAGAAAACTTGCCAGTAGCTTCCTGTGGATCAGTGGTTCTGAGCAGAGTTCCCCCCACCCCCGAGTTCTTCCTCCACCAGTTATAATGGCTACCATGTATAGCCTATCATGCACTGGTGGCCATGTTGGAGGCATGAGCAGCTCCATTTTCATTTAACACCAATCAGACCCTGTGATGAATGTGTGTGTGAAGTTTTATGGAGATAACAAACTTGTGCAAATGGATGGATGGATGGACAACAGACTGACTACAGACAATTGACAACAGGCCATTTTCATAAGCTCTTTTAGTGTATGACCAGTCGAGGCAAAAATTGCAGGATCAAAAAGATTTGTCAATACAAGCGTCTTCAGATGATGGCTATAACATTAATAAAGCTTCATGGAGATCCAATTAAAAATATGAGACTAGTTGCATTAATAAGATTCTGTCCTACATGGTTATCACATTTAAGTCAAAAAGGGCATTAACTCTTGTACAAAGTTACACTGTGAATGTTGAAATGCACATCTTCAGGTGATGACCAAAACATTTACCAAGTTTCCTGTCAATGTATCAAAAGCTTTGGGACTAGCTGCATTCACAAGACTGCACAGTAGAGAAGAATGGACATAAAGACAGATGGGTGGATAGGAGGACTGCCATAAACCCTAGGAGTTAGGGGTGGGTGTATAAAAATAAATATATTTACATAATTAGGGTCAAAGCAATCCAAAATCACTTATATATGTATAGGCTGCTGTGCATTTTCTGGCACTATTCCTACTCTTAGCTGAATATCTGTCCTAAATTACATTGAAAAGTATTGGGGAAAGATCATTACATTGAAAAATATGGGAAAAGGTCATTACATCGAAAAGTATGGGAAAAAAGCCATGACAATGAAATGTGTTGGGGGAAAAAAGGTCTTTATATTGAAAAGTATGGGAAAAAAGATCATTACATCAAAAGGCATGGGAAAAAGATCATTACATAGAAAAGTGTGGGGAAAAAGAACATTACATAGAAAAGTGGGGGAAAAAAGATCATTCCATTGAAAAGTATGGGAAAAAGATCATTACATAGAAAAGTGTGGGAAAAGGATCGTTACATAGAAAAGTGTGGGGAAAATATCATTACATTGAAGAGTGTGGGAAAAAGATCATTACATATAAAAGTGTGGGAAAAAGATCATTATATAGAAAAATGGGGAAAAGATCATTACATTGAAAAGTATGGGAAAATTATCATTACATTGAAAAGTGTGGGAAAATTATCATTACATTGAAAAGTGTGGAAAAAGATCATTACATTGAAAAGTGTGGGGAAAAGATCATTACAACAAAAATTATGGGAAAAAGGTCATTACATTGAAAAGTATGGGGTCATTATATAGAAAAGTATGGGGAAAAGGTAATTACATGGAAAGTATGGGGAAAAGGTCATTACAAAGATCAGTATGGGGAAAAGATCATTACACAGAAAGGTTGGGAGAAAAGGTCATCACACAGAAAAGTATGGGGTCATTACATAGAAAAGTATGGGGAAAAGATCATTACATTGAAAAGTATGGGGAAAAGGTCATTACATATAAAAATATGGGGAAAAGGTCATTACATACAAGAATTATAGGAAAAAGTTCCTTGTCACCCATTACACATAAACAATAGCTGAATGAATATTTAAAAATTCATCAAATTTGCACAGACTGAAAATCATACATTCCTCGTATTAGTTACATAAAGTTGGTAAGATTTCCCACAATTACAGTATTAAACTTGAACTGGTTTTCTGCAACAGAAAGTCTGCAGCAGCTGATTTACAGTATTGTCATAAATGCTATTATTTCCCAAGTCTCTTATACTTTCTAGTGACTTTATCATTTTCTTTCAATTCTGAATGTTACTGCAATTAATGAAACTATTCAGCATTTCTCTTTTTCATTATTTAATATGAGACAGAAGTCAACACCACATTTTTTATGCTTAATCGCTCCCAGATTAATGAATGCTGTAATAACATCTACATGATATCATATAGATGACATTATAATGTAGTGATCACATCATTTTGAACTGCAATGTAAGCATTTATTTAACACAAGTGAACATGCTTAAAGTAAGCTTTGATCATCCTTACCAGGGTTTTAATTGTATGCAAAGACTTGAGAAGTCCTTTCAGCAGCTGTCTCTTTCTGTAATTGGCCAAGAGCCCCAAGCTGGCTGTGGTAAAACTCTCTCTTGCAACTGACAGCTGCCTATATGTATAAAGATTGTTAAGTCACTTCTTTATCTCATTTTACCACTTTATCTCATATTTCTGATACAGAACTTATAAAGGTAGTCAAATCCATTTTCAAATATTACTCATTTCATGTTAAATTCATGTTAAATATTGCATAATTTTGCAGGCCCTGAATACAGCAAAGCATCAAAGCTATTGTAATAGTTTCAAGATTGCTCAACTGTAGCACTTACTTTGCATCTTAGTATTTCTGAATTTGACTGTAAGTTCTAGCTTATGCAATGATATGTGCATCCCAATCAATGATCAGTGGTTTCTTCCAACTTTATTCACCTCAAACACTGTAGTATGCCAAATCTGAGCTACAGAACCCGTCATTATAACCCAGTACTTGGGGTCCATAAGAGTACAGATCCCCTCATTATAACCCAATAGTTGGGGTCCATAAGAATACAGATCCCCTCATTATAACCCAATAGTTGGGGTCCATAAGAATACAGATCCCCTCATTATAACCCAATAGTTGGGGTCCATAAGAATACAGATCCCCACACTACAACCCAATAGTTGGGGTCCATAAGAGTACAGATCCCCTCATTATAACCCAATAGTTGGGGTCCATAAGAATACAGATCCCCTCATTATAACCCAATAGTTGGGGTCCATAAGAATACAGATCCCCTCATTATAACCCAATAGTTGGGGTCCATAAGAATACAGATCCCCACACTACAACCCAATAGTTGGGGTCCATAAGAGTACAGATCCCCTCATTATAACCCAATAGTTGGGTCCATAAGAATACAGATCCCCTCATTATAACCCAATAGTTGGGGTCTATAAGAGTACAGATCCCCTTCATTATAACCCAATAGTTGGGGTCCATAAGAATGCAGATCCCCTCATTATAACCCAATAGTTGGGGTCCATAAGAATACAGATCCCCTCATTATAACCCAATAGTTGGGGTCCATAAGAGTACAGATCCTCTTCATTATAACCCAGTAATTGGGCCCAATAAGTGTACAGATCCCCTCATTATATCCCAGTAGTTGGGGCCCATAAGGGTACAAATCACCCTCATCATAACCAAGTAGTCAGGATCCATAAGAGTACAGATCCCCTCATTATAACCCAATAACTGGGTCCCACAAGAGTGCAGATCCCCTCATTACAACTCAGTAACTGGTTCCCATAAGAGAACAGATCCCCTCATTATAACCCAGTAGGTGGGGCCTTTAAAGGTACAAATCCCTCTCATTTTAACCCAGTAGTTGGGGTCCATAGGAGTATAGATCCCTTCATTATAACCCAATAATTGGGTCCAATAAGAGTACAGATCCCCTCATTATAACCCAGTAGTTGGGGCCCATAAGGGTACAAATCCCCTTCATTATAACCCAGTAGATGGGGTCCATAAGAGTATAGATCCCTTCATTATAACCCAGTAATTGGGTCCATAAGAGTACAGATCCCCTCATTATAACCCACTGACCACTTTTTATACTGAATTAATGTATAACTAGAATGACTGACATTTTGATGAATACATGTACATATGTCTTGGAGGCAGGTGGATAAACAAAACACCAATCTAATATATAATAATCAATTAACTTCATGTTAAACAAATATATTTTTTCACTTCATGCTATTTGTGTCAAATAATGTTTTAAAAAGAATACAAAAATATAATACTAAGCATATTGCTGTTTTAAGTGCTACATTTGATGGGTTAATTCAAGCATAATTGTTTTATTTTTGTCATAGGGTCCATAGCATTACCAGGTGATTTCCAGGAATCACATCAAAATGAAGGGCAATATAACAAGGGGCAGCTGTACTTATTAACTCATTAACCCCTGGCACCTCGTTTACATGTCAGGATGTAGTAGCCTACTTCTGAGCTCTGTAGCATCAAGGTCGTTTAAGATGCACTCAAGTGGGTGGTATTATAGAAAGGTAGACTGATGTGGCTCTACAATGATACCAAATAATCTGGACCTTCAAGTTGCAATACAAAATACTGAGGAAAAAATATAATATTTTTAACCTGATTTTTTCCCACCAAAAATTCGCCCATGGTCAGAATTCGATTTTGTGTCTGGATTTTAGACTTTTTGGCCTCAGGTCTAAGGCAGACCGGTCTGAACTGCACACAGACAAGTAAACCTTTGCAAAAAGTAGGATAAGATGGGCGTATGAATAAAAAGTGGTCTGGATGCAAAAATGATGGGTCTGGTAAGCAAAAAACAAAAATGAACTCCAACTTTTACCCTTCTGCTCATGTGCAAGCAAAACAGCCAATGAAAAATGACTTTTCTAACATAACTAGGCATTAGGTTAACCGGAAATCTCTTGGAAGTTGTTGTATTAGGATGTATTCAGAAACAGCCCTCCAAAATGTGTTTCCTACTCGCTTTTCAGGTAAAAATGACAAAAACCTCCAGGGGTTAATGAGTTAATATATAACCTTGGTGAATTTACTGACATTTCAACTAAATTTTAAAAAAATTCAAACCTTTTTGTAATATGAAGAAACAATTTGGAAGTAAAATAGTTCCTCTGATAATACTTACCCGATCACACTAGTGTGTCAGCTTAATGATATAATATCATACATGTGTAATATCAAAAGCAGAAGACATTTGTCAAATGTCACATCAATTATGTACCATATTTCTCCAACAACATACCACATCCTCAAAAGTAAGCCTGCTCATCTCACTGTGAAACTTGTAACAGACTGGGTGGTCCCCCAAAATAAGCCCCCACCCCCACCCCACCCCCACCCCACCCCTCTTCTCGTCCAGGGGTAACCAAAACATGTCTGCAAACATTTGCAACATATTTTTTTAATTCAAAATATTCAACAAAATGAAAATGTCATTCTTACACAACTCATTAAAATAACTGATACTGTTTCTATAAATATAATTTATTCAAAACAAAAAGTGGTTTAGAATTCTTAAATGAAACCAAAATATTCATTTATCACACAGCTCTCGTGTGGAGCAATAATGCACCAGAGTGATCCTGTATTGCACCAGAGTGACCATGTATTGCACCAGAGTGACCCTGTTAATGATTGCCATTCAAAGTTGGGATTATTTCCAGCTGAAACTAACATTTAAAAAACTGTTCATCAAATCTAGTAATTATACATTCTATACTTTATTTAATAGATAGTCCAAAATGTTCCTAGTTTCATATCTTGAAGGTCAACTTGATAACCACAATTGCCTGAGGGTGTAATGACTTTCAGAACACTGTGTGGTTTCAGCTCAGTCAAAGTCTTCATACCAAAAGAAACTAGATCAATGCAAAGGTCAAATCTGCCTCCATTACCCATGGTACTGAGTTCAAACCCCCAGAGTAACCCTGGGGAAATAATGCAAAACCTGTCACATGTATGATGTGTCTTACTGGTAAGCCTGAATATATAACACTGAACAAAACATTTACAACTGTAGCTGAAATTTGTGCACACCTGACATTTGACCTCTCCTATTGGTCCCAGGGGCTGCAGTAAAGGATCGCATGCACTCATGCACATGCACACACACACACATGAACATATACACACACAGAGACCTGTTGCAGATGGCTACTCCCAGGGGAACATTAAAATTGTTTTGTGAATTTGCATCCAACAGTTTAGGAGGAGATCTGGGAACAAACTGATAAATGAACTGAGGGTATCACAATATCCCCCACTAAATCACTGCATAATGAACTGAGTGCCAATATATCCCACTAAAGCATGGGTATAATGAACTGAACCACAATATCCCTCACTAAAGCATGGGTATAATGAACTGTCTCCCAATATTCCCCACCAAAGTATGGATATAATGAACTGTATCCCAATATTCCCCACCAATGCATGGGTATAATGAACTGTATTCCAATATTCCCCACCAAAGAATGGGTATAATGAACTGAACCACCATATCTCCCACTAAATCATGGGTATAATGAACTGTATCCCAACATACCCCCCTAAAGCATAGGTATAATGAACTGAATCCTTGCCATTATGGTAATTTTGGAAATCTGACCATCACTATCTTCATTTATACTCAAAGGTTCCCATGGACAATGTTATAATGAAGGAGTGCTTCATAACCATTCCATCTGGTGCAGTAGAGACAGCAAGACGTTTAAGATGTCCACAACAGTGGTCATATGGGAGAACTGATGACCACTATTTTCATATGAACAGCTATACATCATAAGAAGTCTTTCAGTGAAAATCCCATGCTGCCACAACCATTAATTCAGGAAAAATAGAAATGACAAGACTCTGATGATGGCCTAATTATCAGAACCATTTTCATTTAGAACCAACAATGTATCGTCAGAAGCTTTTTAAAACCCCATGTGGCTATGACCATCCATTCTGAAGGAGTACCTATAACAAGTGTTTCAAGATGGTTGCCATGGTGGCCATACTGGATGTCTGAAGGGCACCATTTTTACATAGGACCAACTTGATGCTGCAATGAATGTGTGTGTGTCTGAAAAGTTTCTGGTGGTGGTTCCCAATGAAGTCAATTAATATCCTGATCATGTTACATAAATATACTATGCCTAAAATTTAATTCCCGATGTGAAACAAAAAGTTTAATACAAACATACAAATAACAGTTTTCAGAAGAGAAAAAAAAAACAGGTCAATGTATCCTAACATTACCTGGAGTGGTTTAGAACAATCCAATGATCACACAGATAAAATTCCACAAACACATAATCGCTAATGCTAAAGAAAAAACAAAAATAACTTTCAAACTGAGGTCCACCTATAAACAACAAAGTCATCAGTATAAGAAAAGTCAGTCACTGTGACCTACCTTCCCCTATTGTGATTCATAATGATGGTTGATGACAGCATGCCCAAAGCTGATGAAATTGCAGGATTGTAAAAAAGTTTACACTGGGGGTCAAGCTGATTCTAGATGATGCCAACAATGCCTGCATTATTTCCTTTGTATTTCATACAGGCAACCTATAATGCTATCTTCTTAAATTATTAAACCAGTTTTGCAGGTTTGAGGAGTCAGCTGTACTTGAACACAAGACTTGCACATGCAGATAAATCAATACATCTTTTATGGATGGGCTTATATAAGGCCTATTTTTTCTACATGGTTCATAAATAATTTATTTAGTAACTGAATAAATGAATGATGATCCTATGGTTGTGTTCAATTCAGATGTTTGCATGTACAATTAAGAAAGATTTTCAGCTCATGTGCTCACTCATCCCCTTCCCTGATGTTCCTGTTGTTGTTGTTGTTGTTGTTGTAGGGTTTAACGCCATTTTTCAGCACAAGATAGGCTATACATGGCGGCCAGTATTAATGGTGGAGGAAGAACCCGGAAAAACCCCGGAAAGAACCACCGACCCACGAGAAGCTACTGGCAAGCTTTCTCACATACCCACATTGGCTGAATCCGAGACTCGAACCCACGCAGACAAAGGTGAGATGGCAGTGATCCGTAACGGAGAGTGCTTTAGACCACTCGGCCACTCGGGGCCCCCCCTGATGTTCCTGTAACATGTGAACATAGTAAACCATGTATGTTTCCTATCGTAAATTCTGCAATGTAAGACATTTACCTTCTTGCATCTGCACATATAACACTACCCAGCTGTAAGGTCTTCTGCAGTTCCATCACTCGTTGTAATTCCCCTGCATAGGCAGGGTGATTCTGTAGCACTAGTTCGGACACTCTTTTGGACACCTTGCAAAATATTTGAACATTTTGATTTTGCATCCATGAATATGCACAAACAAAGGCTTTTGCTGAAAATGGACAAACACTGGGCTTGAAATCATGATGTATTGGATGCCTGAGCTTGCAGTGTTATTCTATGTATATGAGTCAATTCTTAGTACATGTGTTTCTCTGTCAACACTTTCAAATAAGCTTACAAAGTGATGTTTTCATTTCAAAGGATAGTAAAATGTGGCAAAGTAAATGTTTTGCATTTCATTAAAGACTTAAGAATGATAAATTAAAAATTACTGGTGAAATATTTTTCATATTTTTTCATGCCAATATTTTTTTACCATGTTAAAAATATATACTTATATTTAAACATGTGAATACACTGTAATACTAGCCATACCATGCAACATTTAAATATATGTTCTTATTGGAGTTACACTGGCAGCAAGAAAAATTATCATTTTGTAACCTGAAGAAATAAATAGCAACTGCATAACCATTTAGGCATGGAAATTATTTTTTGCTTTAGATATATGACCTGCCAACATTTGCTTATCTCCAAAGTTATGTCCCTTGTCAACAATATAAAAAAAAAATGTGGCATATTATTTCACTTAAAACAACTTGCTATTGTGGTTAGATACAGTAAAATATTTTACAATATTTAAAAATGTATTTTACTGTAACAGATTAGGTTATCTCAAACTTCTTGTACTCTTAAAATACTGCTATTTTATTACAGGCTTATTAGTAAGATTCAACTTGAGGTGAATTTATAAAAAGCTGTTGAAGGCTGAATTTAATCTTCTGAACTTTCATTCAGTAATAAGATTGGTCGATAAGAAAAAAAAAATTTCTTTTCATACTGTAGTGGATACATTTTAATTTGTGGTATATAAAAAAACAAATTAATTTCTGGTTCCACCACTCAGTTTAAATGTCGTGCCATGCAATGAAATAAATTCAGAATTAATCAATGAAACAGTGCAGTTTGTTAGCATAAAGCTAATTTTAATTATGTAATACTTACCTGCTGTTATTGCATTACTAACTCTTGTCCTGGTGCTTGTCTGCAGTCCAAGGTGAATTTCCTAGAGAAAGTTACATATGCCTGCATTACCTATTATCATTGTTCTGAATTACCAGACCAATGGGAGATTGATGGACCCAACACACCACTGCTGTTAGCTGAGTGCTGTACAGCAAACTAGAAGATGGCTTGTTCACAATTTGCTGGGCTGATACAATTAGGCCTAATGCATAAATACCTTCACCCTGGTGCAACAATGAATAAAGTCATCATTATTATTATTATTATTATAATTATTATTATTATCAAAAGTGGAGTGAGACAACCAGAAGGTGGCTTTCATGACATCACCTAGAGAAGAATTATTAAAAAAGGCCCAAAATGCACCAACTGTCATAATTCATTTGGCTTTTATTCTCATGAACAAAAGATCTCTCTAAGAAAGCTTTTTTGATAAAATAATCCACCCAGAAATGGCAGCTATAAAAATTAAAGAAGTACCTTTGAGAAGAAGAAAGTGACAGTTTCAATCATTTCCCTTTTGATTTATCCAAACATCAAGCCTAAATGGGAAAAGGAGTCTATCTTCATCACCAGTACAGCTGCAACTAGCTGGGGATTTCATTTGGATCAAGGGCGACCAAAGGCAGCTGATTCTTGGTCAGAACCCTGGTTGGCAAGAAGAGAAACATATCATATTTACAACTGAATCGTAAACACCCTTTTCAATCGACAGTGCATGAATTTCACTCCTTCCCCTCATCAACAGTAGGGAAAGATGTAAAACTGCCTTAAGAACAAGGTTCTTGAACATAGCCTCACTCAAGGCTTCAAAAAGTGGTTTAGATAACGACCAAAGAACACAAAATATGTTCCACCAAGACATTAAAGTGCAAGAAACTGCATTCTGAACCTTGAAGTATTTGAACAGTCCAACCCATGGTGAAGCCCAAAGAACACTAAAGAGTATTGGAGAGTGCTGCCCTATATCCCTTAATAGTGGAGATTGAGCAGAGATAATCTGCAACTGCAGTTAATGGATGGCAGATAAGCTCAATGTTTCCTACTGCACCAATTACAGAATATTCTCCAATTGGTGTCATAAACCTTGGAAATTGATTACCTTCTAGTCTGGGTGATGCAGTTGGCAGCCTTGTTCTGAAACTTATCTTGGCAGATATAATGTCCAATATGAACCTGACAAAAAGGTCAAGACTCTGGATTATTTTGTGTGAGGGACCCTCTGTGCTGTGACTATAGCTCTCTCCTCAGCGTTAAATCCCTGGGAGCATTCACCTGCTTGTTGAGCAGATTGCTGAACCATGACAACTAGTGGTTGAGGCTTATCATAATCAGCTGCCACACGGTGGTCCTGACTCTGTGAAGAACCTGAGAGATTGTTCTGAAACGTGGGAATGTGTAGGCATACAGTCAATCCCACTTCAGATTGAAGGTCTCCACCACCCAAGCTCTCTGGTCTGGAACTGGATAGACATAAAATGATAGCTTGTTGTTTAACTTCATCACAAACAAGTATATCATTGGCTTAAGCCCACAGCTGAAAAAGTCTCTGCAACCAACTTGTACAGAGACCATTCTGTAAGGACAGCCTTGGCCCTGTCTGGACAGGTTGCCTGCCGAGAGAAAACTCTTTCCTGGAATATGTTGGAGTTTGAGAGTAATGTCCTCCTAAACAGCCCATCACAGGATGTTCCAGATGTTCCAGCAAAAAGAAGGAACATGCATGCCACCTTAATGTCTGAGATAAGCCATAACCAATGTGATGTTCAAGGCAACCATAACACCTCAATGTCTTAAGTGATGGATGCACACCTGTAATGCTAGAAAAAGTCTGCATTTCAGGTTGTTTTTATGAAGGTAGGATTCTTCCCAAAACTACAAGCCCTGCAGAACCAACACCACAGGTTCTACCTGAGCAATCCAAATGAACCTGGGCATCAGTGTACTGGAGAGAGTGAGGTTCGGGGGTGGGGTGGGGGGGGTGGTATCAGAACTCCAGCCAGAAGAACTTGTCTTGATTTAGCAACCAACTCAGATAGTGACAAAAATATGGACTCCAGGAGAATTCAATACTGACACAGGGCCCATGTGAGGTCGCCAGTTTGCTAGCAGCAGGAAGAGAAAAGCCTGAATGTGCAGTTCCTAGGATAATTAAATCCAATGTCATGGTTAATGACTCCATGAAAATGAGGCAGAGACGAGCAGACAATGAAGTCTTCTCAAACAGTTCTGCTACTCAGGTACATGAACAGGTGAGGAAATTCATCCCAAATAAACAAAATTTTGAGAAGGGATCAGATCTGACTTCCTGGTTGGGGATTAGGCCCAGATGAATCAGTCTTCCAACAAAGGGGCAGGTTCCTCAGTAGGGCATATTGTATAATGTGGCATAAAACCAGTCAAAATACAGGATGATGGGAACTGCCAATGACCTTAAAATAGTTGTTATTACAGACATCAACCAGATAAAGGATCTGGGAGGAGAAGGCTGGCTGAAGGGAAGAACACAGAACTGGAAGACCTTGTGACACAGACAAAGGAGCAGGATTTTCCGGTTAAATGGAAGGATAGGGATATGAAGGTAGACATCCTGGAGTTCTATGGAGACTGCACAGTTGTTAGACCTGATGGAGTTCCTGAGACTGACATCTCCATCTTGAAGCACTCTTTCTGAAACACTTTGTTTAATGGATAAAGATCAATAATGAGTCAAATCTGCCCCTCATTTCAAAACATGGAGATTCAGGAACAGAATCCGGAACTTTTTATATCTGATACCCTGTCTACTGACTCTTTCCTCGGAAGGGTGTAACCCTCTTTCTGCGAAGATTCCAGTTTGGTCTGGTGATAGAGGTGGAGGGTTCCAGACCCATGTTTTATTGTGCAAAGAACCAATACATTGTATATAAGGTCCATATAGGCAACTGGAAAAGTCTTAGTCCAGTACCTTAGCACATCAGGAAAAGGGAAACATGAAAAGATACTGTAAGACTTCCAAGTGAAGACTGCCTCCCTTCTTAGGGAAGGGGTCTGAAGAATTCCTGCCCTGGCCCTTCTGATCACACCATTTTGCAAAATATTGGAGAGAGGAAGGTTTAAAAGGAAATATAAGGACAAAGGAGAAATGTCAAATGCAACACAATAATGTATATGACTGACAACAATTATGCCAAAATACATTTTAATGGTGAAAATTGTGGAGTGGCCAGCAACACATGATCACCATAATAAGTCCAAGGGAAAAAAGGGAGATATGCCAAATAATGGAAATAACTAAGGCATCAGACTGAGATCATATTGTTTCTGTTCTAAGGCTACCAATTGTAGGAGGGATTTCACTTTGGAGTGGCACCAGGAAAAGATAGCAATGCAAAATAGCAAATATTCTACAACCATGATTAAACAATGACTTTAAATTTGATGTTTTTATCAACAAAGTGAAATAAAATGCATAAAAAATTTCCAATAGTAATTTTCAAATTCTACACATATACCATAATACCATGATACATGCAGTACTTGGCAGCTAAATGTCACAGTTCTGTTCAGGCCACTGTCTCTCAGTGACATAAATGGCAAGGAAGTATAGAGTGACATAAAAGGCAAGGAAGTATAGAGTGACATAAAAGGCAAGGAAGTATAGAGTGACATAAAAGGCAAGGAAGTATAGAGTGACATAAACGGCAAGGAAGTATAGATGGGAACTGAGTTTATCTTACATGAAAATTATATGACTTCTGAAACAGTGATTGATCACTGTGTGGAGAGTGCTTATCTAGAATGAAACCCATATTTTCTTCTGGAATGCTTCGAAAAATGTTCTGATCAACTGTTTCAAAAGACCTTCTTCTATGACAAAGGATGCCTGATACTAAATAATAACACTGACAGGGATCATGCTGGACTCAAATTTTGGACAAAATGAATTCTCATTAGTGTTGCAATGAAGTGATGGGAAAACACGAATAAGTGAGTAAGAAGCCAAAATTTGTAAATGGCAAAGTAAGTTCATCTACAGCTTGTGTCTTACTGTCTCTACAAGTTACATAATACAACATTACATGAGATACAAATATTTTTTTACAAATATTAAAAAGCTTTCTATCTTAAATCTGAGAAACTGCTTCATTAATAGCATCAGATGGTTACCTTGAAAATAGGTAACTGTTCACAAAAACAGGTGACTATGCTCATCTAAGTTAAATCATCTCATCCAACAAATTTCATGTGACATTTTTGATAAATTGATCAATCATGTGATATATTTGATAAATTGATCAATCATGTGATATATTTCATAAACCCACCAATTTCTTTATAGATTTAGTCTCAAAACTTCTTTAACAATACAGAATTTGGTTTTGGGGTTGAAAAAGCATGGGATTTTAATCACTTCCTAGAATTTCATGTCTGTATGGTTGGTGGTAAAATATCAATAACACAAGTGCATATTTGACACCAGAAACTAGTACATTAGCACAGAAGTTAATTTTAAAGAATGCTTCAACTGTTTCATATCTATAAGGACACATTTAATAACCTAAAACTGCACAAGATTGACTGTTTTGGGTAGAATATCAGTGGATTTAAATGGGCACAGGTGAGTGGTTGGCACCAATTCATGGCAAACAACATCAACTTCACTTTCCTGGCATTCTTAAATGGAATTTCACAGACAAACATTGGCTATTTTACTCAAAGCACCCCCAAATGTGACCCAAGGATCTGCATGTTCTGCATGCTAGATGAAAAAATATGACTAATAAGGAACATTATACTTACACACTGAAAAATATACTTACAAAATATGACTAATAAGGAACATTATACTTACACACTGAAAAATATACTTACAAAATATGACTAATAAGGAACATTATACTTACACACTGAAAAATATACTTACAAAATATGACTAATAAGGAACATTATACTTACACACTGAAAAATATACTTACAAAATATGACTAATAAGAAACATTATACTTACACACTGAAAAATATACTTACAAAATATGACTAATAAGAAACATTATACTTACACACTGAAAAATATACTTACAAAATATGACTAATAAGGAACATTATACTTACACACTGAAAAATATACTTACAAAATATGACTAATAAGAAACATTATACTTACACACTGAAAAATATACTTACAAAATATGACTAATAAGAAACATTATACTTACACACTGAAAAATATACTTACAAAATATGACTAATAAGAAACATTATACTTACACACTGAAAAATATACTTACAAAATATGACTAATAAGAAACATTATACTTACACACTGAAAAATATACTTACAAAATATGACTAATAAGGAACATTATACTTACACACTGAAAAATATACTTACAAAATATGACTAATAAGAAACATTATACTTACACACTGAAAAATATACTTACAAAATATGACTAATAAGAAACATTATACTTACACATTGAAGTTGTCTCCGAAGCCTTATTCTATCATTGTCAATTTGCTCAAGCTCTAGTTTTTCAGGAAGTTTCTTTAAAAAAAAAACAAAAGAGACGTTACGATTAAATACAATACACGAGCTCCTTCATTTAGTGCACCCTGGTCACTTGCAAACCCACTTATAATATTGGGGCAGGTGTAGATCACATTTAATCTCATAAAAGATACCCCAAATTTGACCTCCATTCCTCAACATGAATAAAATACTATTCAACTGATTGATGAAACCTTGACATATTGCTCGCTTTATCACTGAAAAAAGCAGAAGAACCTTGAAATTTTAATATACATCATGAAATTAACAACTTTTAAAAAGAAGTTATATTTTGTTCAATTTTCTTTAAAAAGACTTTCTCAGTACAGTATAAATAATAATATCTGACAAAATATAAATCAATTAAAATGTTAGTTATGTCAGCAATTTGAGAAATAAAAAGCAATTATACAAGTTCACAGTTTCAGTTTTATCTCAAATGAAATCATCATAAATGTAATATGCCTTCTTGCTTTCAAGCATCTGGGGACTGCAACGGTGGCCTAGTGGTTACAGTGTCTACCTCTGATGCAGGAGGTCATGGGTTCGAACCCGGCATGTCATACTGAAGACTTATAAAAATGGTACTAACAGCTACAATGCTAGGCGCTCAGCATTAAGAGGTTAGTGTTAGGACTGGTTGGCCTGGTGTCAAGATAATATGACTGGTAGGACATCATGCTACATGTCTGCTGCATGATGCCCCAGTGCTAGACATCACTATACACTGCCACACTGCAGACATCATAGCAATATGACTGCAAAATTGTTAAAGCTACATTAAAAATCCAAAACACGCACACACACAAGCATTCATACATTTTTTTAAAAAGTGTCAACTGACCATCACAGCAATGCCTGTGGTCATTTCCGTAAGAACCTAATTTTAAGTGCCAACTGTATTTTCATCCCAATATTATGAAAGAGTCTGTTGCATTGTTACAATCAATTAAAACTAGATCTGCTTCATATTATCACATTATGTTTTTATATCAAGTCATCATCGTACCTGCATGAGAGCTACTCTGTAATTGATCCGTAAGAACAAACAACTTCAACAGTAAAAGCTATTTACTAACAATTACTCCCAATGCTATTAAAATTGAGTATTTTATCATCTACCCACCCACCCCTCACTTCTGTGCAAGTTATTGGAGGGATGATGTATAATGTAATAATGATGCATTTAAAAGTGCTTTACATCAGTGTGTGTTACAAATTATGTTTTGTCACCGTATTTTGAAATAAAGATGCCAATGAGTTATCCATTACAACATTCCCTCACTATAATGTATAAGGGAAGTGTGGTCATGAATACCATTTTACTAAATGTTAGTAAAACTCTGTGTACTGCTTTATACTCTGTGGTTCCCATGGACTATGTTATAATGAGGCTATATTCCATATTAGACACTTGATTGTCACCACTTTTATGTAGTGCCATCCAGAGACCACTAGAAGCCTTTAAATATAAATGCTATGTGGATATGATCATCCATCCAGAAGTAGTAATACCATGATTTACAAGAGGAACACCCTTTTTATCCTGGTCCAACATTATGTAACCTCTGTTCATAAGTAGTAGTAATGACAAGATTGTAAAGATGGCTTCCCTGAGGTCTTAATGGCTGACCAAGGGGCATCAGTTTCATTTAGGTCCAACTAGACTCTGAAATGAATGTGTTCGTAAAGTTTCATGGCAAACCTAAAGGAAGATTAGGAGAAGCAGTGAAAACAAACTTGTGTAAATGAAAGATGGACAACAAGGATGACAGACAAAAGAAAAGTGCAGAAGCTCTTCCAGTACATGACCAGAAGAGCTAAAGACAAGGAAAATAAAGGATTCCATCAAATGCTGCTAAGTCTTTCACTTGAGACTGGCACTGTGGTGACAAAGCTATCTGCAAATGTTGGCCAGAAAGGAACCCGAGTATTTTAGGATAAAAATTTTAAAATGTGTTTGTGACTTCCTAAGTTTAAGTTGGATATGGCAAATGATGTGAAAGTACAATAATTTTCAAAAAACTGTAACCATGAACCTTAACGCTGCTGACAAGTTGCAGGTTCCCAGTCTTTACTGAGACATATGTACACCCGCCAAAATCTGGAATGTTGGGAATGTGCTGAATAAATAAATAACAGAATTATAAATTAATGTGAATAATTTGAATGAATGGAATCAGCATTCAATAAATATATGTAAATGTAAAAGACATGTCAAAGTTCCATGTCTTTTGGTCCTGTGCTACCTCCAATTCAAGTAGACTGGTATCATATGTCTCATCCTTGAAGTAGACCTCCCCTATTGAATCTATCACCTCCTGTTCCTCCTCCGGGTTTGAGGCCTGCTGTTGCTGCAAAACAATTAAAAACTTTTTCTGATACAATAACTGGTCATTTATGTGGGGGTTTTTTTATTTTAACAATCAATCAGTCTTCCACAAAAATAAAAATATCCTTTAAAATTTCTTTTAAAAAGAATAATCACTGATAGAAAGCAATGTGAAATTAAAGTACCAATATACTACTGTTAGATTTAAAGCATTAAATTTTGGAATTTCTATGCATCAATGCATACCATATGTACTAACTTATAACTCAAGTCCAACTGCAAACTGCATTCCTCTTTACCCTCACATAATAATAAGAGTCACTTATTAGAAAAGTATGGAAAAAGTACCATGTCATTAAATGTCCATAAAGTAATAGCTGAATGAGTAAATAAAACGTCATAAAATTTGCACAGATTGAAGATCACTGATTACTAATATCAAACACATAATGAACAGTTATGTCAGTGAGTGAAATTTTTCAGTATGGAAAAATTATTGAGATCACATCAGCTTTCTGCAAATGATAATCTGCACAACAGATTTAATGTTGGTTGTAAAGTGTTGAAAATTTCCAAAGTTCTCTTCAACTTTTTGTTAATTTTTTTTGTATTCTTAGACAGGACTGTAACTGTGATTACACAAATTTTATCAGCAATTTTTTTCATTACTTAATAAAGAACAGAAGTTGCAAATAATTTTACAAATATGTTATTTTACATTCAAACTCTATCAGTGTTCACAGTGCTATGATACAGTTGGGTAACATCTGATGTCATATTGATGACATCTTAATTTAACAACCACATCATTCTGAGCTGTGCAGTAAAGATTGATTTACCTGCATCTTTCAGTTTCAAGATTTTACTTTCTTGCATCAGATTTGTGGAGCATCATGTCATATTATCACATGCTATTATAAAATCATGCAAAGAAATGGTTGTTGTTGTTCTTGCTGGGTTTAGCACCATTTCTCAGCACAAAATAGGCTGTACATAGCAGCCAGTATAACTGGTGGAGGAAGAACCCAGGAAAGCCCAGGTAAGAACCACCAATCCATGGGAAGCTACTGGCAAGCTTTCTCACATACCCATATTGGCCGAGCCAGAGACTTGAACACACACAGACAAAGGTGAGATTGCAGTGATCAGTAAAGATGAGCACTTATACCACTCAGCCACTTGGGGCCCACACAGAAGGGATTGATGTCAGTCAATGATCTGTAACAGGTGATAAACAGAATTTTACACTGGTGCCCATTTATGCTGAATTTGTGGAACCCACTGAATTGTTTTAGTCCATCACTTGCGAATGCTTACAAATACAGAAATTATTTACTTCGTGTCTCAGATCAAATGAGTACTCCTGATTGATCCTCTACTGAAGTCTAAAGGCAAATAAAAATGCAGTTATTAGTACAGTAGAACCTGTCTTGAAAGACCATCCCTTTTCCCAAAAAATAATGGCCTCTCAAGACAGGTGGCCTCTTATGACAGGTCATAGCACTATATAACCAATAAATCTGTGGAAGGAGAACTTGGTCTCTCAAGACAGGTGGTCTTTTATAGCAGTGGTCTCTCAAGACAGGTTTTATTGTAAACTCTTTATGATCATGTCTAAAACTTTTTTTAAAAATCAGACTTATTCTGTCTTAGAAAAACTACTGCAAGACCAAACTGCTGCCCAACATACACATAATATTGGTTTATAATTCTAGGGGAAGAGAAAATGGAGTCCCTACAAAGATAAGAGTCCCATGTGGGTTTGAGATCACTCACATGACTAATATATGCCTAACAGCCAAAAATCAGTTGACCAAGAAATCTGGGTCAGTAGTGTGTAGAAGTTTCTTCCAGTGCTGTTAATTATGTACAGTATGAACTCAGTTTCTAAGTTTCTATATTTGTAATACTTTCATTCATATTTGTAAGTACATAAGTATCATTTTAGCCAATACTAAAAGGACTTTAAGACCAGTATGCTTTCTCTCAAGTCAATCAAATTCTGTTCAGCAGGACTGTTGTTGTATTTTAAAATAGTATTGTTAAAATGCTTTTTTGTTTTTATTAATGTCAACTGTATTTGATGGCTGATCATCATCATCTGCATGACCTAAGAATATCTTCTTAGACTGGATGCTTTCTGCCTTTGATCAAATTCTTTTGAGTGGTTTTGAATCAGTCATTTAAAGGTTGGTCTAATTTTAGCAACACTGGGCATATTTGATGGCAGAACAGTACCAGTTTCATAAATATGAAAGCCCTTCATGTCAGAATGATTTCTGTCAAATATCTGGTCAAATACTCTTTCAGCAGTTTTGCAAATTTTGAATTTTCTAGCTTTAGTAATGGCAGTCATATTGTAAAGTGAACTGGCATGTTTGAAAGCCCTTCATGCCAGAGTCATTTTTGTAAAATTTGGTCAAATTCTGGTGAATAGTTTCTGAAAAGTCATTTGAAGTTTTTGATTTCTTTTTTCAGCAACTGTAGCCACATTTGGCAGTGAATTGGCAGCATTGGTACAAGTTGGTATGCCTAGAAGCTTTCTGTCAAATTTGGTCAACTTCTGTTGAGCTTTTTTTAAACGAAGTCACTTGAAGGTTTTCTATTTTTAGTAATGGATGCCATATCTGATGGCAGATTGACATCACTTCTACAAACCTGCGAGCCCTCCAGGCACACAGGATTCTATGTCAAATTCTGTTTAGAACTTTAGCTACGAAATCATTTCAAAGGTTTTCTATTTTTTTAATAGCATCCACATTTTAGGGCAGATCATGAGCTGTTTAAAGGTTTTTTTTCTATTTTTCATACTTAGTATGATAAACTGAGACAAAGACCCCATTCATCCCAGGCAACATGGATTACAATACCAGTTGGTAACACATACTTTAGTTTGGTTTACATTCATGTTTACGAAGAATTAAATCAAGTTCAGTCGTATTTATCAGATTTTGCAATGTGGTTGTTCATGCTAGTGCTAAATGCATATTTTGCCAAAAAGTCGCGATTGCTGGTAGCATTCTCCAGATGGCAAATGGTGTCTCTGCATATCTAACTTTATCCTCATTGGACGATGATTCTGCGAACACAGATTTCAGTGGTTGTGCTTAATATGCTTTTATGAGATTGGGGTTCTGCAAGACATGTGATGTCATTTTTACTGACTTTAAAATCAGCTTTACAGGAAGTGCGTAAAGCATATTTATGTCCCTTTGAACTTCGACTGCAACCAATGAAATTCCCTGTTTCCAACCATCATTGGATTTTGTGATATTTTTGTTGCTTGGATTTGATATTTTGACACTGGCATGCTTAGAAATCTCAACAAACTTTAAGCACCAAAGTGAAACCAATCCAGTATAATGCTATTTGAGCTATCAAGTAACCCAACCATAATCAATCAACATCTTTAATCCTCTCCAAATCACTTTTGATTATCAGATGGATGGACTGACTGACAAATGAACATCATCAATCCATGATCCAGAATCACTTTGCAATCAGGTCATAAATGTTGTTAGGGTAAATAATTTAGTGTAAAAATAAAAATCCATCACTTTTATAAGTACAATCCAACTGATGTGTTGTAGATTGTGCCATCCTCCATATTCTTGACTTTCTTTCCCAGCATCAGCAAAGATACATTCAATATATAAAATCTATTTTATATAATTCAATAACTGTGATACAATCTTGCTCACTCCTCAACCTAGAAAAATATCCCAAATAATGAAACAAATTTTTACATGTTTTGAATAACTGACTCTTAAAAACAGGAAAAGCTCAAATTTATGCATGAAAAACTATATTATTTTCCCAATGTGTGTTAGGCTTTTTAAAGGACTACAATTTTTGCAGCTTTACCATATGGACCCAACAAACAAAAATCCTTCTGTGGATGCTTTCCCCAATCCATAAACAGCATCAGCATTATCAGACTCAGGTTTTGATTCATGCACAGAAAGATTAAAGATAATGCCTGGCCATTTTCTAGTAGTGCTACAAAGAGTAAAATGAAAGAATAGGCATTACAGTTTCAATCCATATTCTTGTTTGCTTACTTACATTAAATTTGGTAAAAGATGGCTCCCTCCGAAAGTCATCATAACTTATCTTTTCTTCAACTGGTGACTGTTGTGAGTCCTGCAATGAATGTGAGACAATTACATGCATGATGTATCCTTGAAGTCTGTATCCCGACAACTGGGCAGACCCTGTACATCTCTTATGTATCTATGTAAATGCTGCTCTGACTGGATGCATGCAAAAACACTGTCATTTGTGATATCCTAATGTTTACCAATACACCATGCACCAAGCCTTAAGGCTGCACTCTACAGATATTATGTACTTGTGACAGAGTGACAGGTGTAAGATAAAATTATTGGAATCTGCCATATGCACAATTTAGAGGCTGTTGCCATACTGTATCTCTGTGCTACTTTCATGTAATGTGGCTAAAATTTCTTCACATGTTGTAGTTGTGGAAATCATAAATGATCTTAGCACACTGCTGATCAAAATGGCTGCTCCTATGTGCTCAAAAAATCAGCTTGAACAAGTCCAAAGTACACAAACTTTAGCAGTTATTCAAATAGAAGAAAAAAAATAATAATTTTGCCAGCTTATGAAAGTGCAATGAATGAAGTACAAAATATACAAAAAGTATTAAAAGTTATTGGCTTGTTCTTTTTTCTTTTTTTTTTTACAAATGACCTTTGACATCTGGAAGTGAAAAATGACCAAGTGAAGCTAGCAGAATTTTGAAAGCTTCACATCTAAGGTAAGGATAAGCTGTATACTCTATAACCCAAATTACACCCATCAATCATACACCAAAATAAAGGGAATTAAAATTTCTTTTAACAATATCTATGATATGCAAGGTCTTTTCAAACAGCCAGGATAACCAGTGCAGAAAGCCTGGCAAATTCATTTTCTTTAAAAATCAAATCCTATGCAAAGTATCAAACTATAGAGCACAACCTAAACAGGTATGGAAACCCAAGCAAAAGGCAACAATATAGCAATATTAATACTGACAGATGTAAAATTAATTTTGATGGTGTTACAAGTCTATGCTCTTAAAATAAGTAACAGAAAAGAGTAAAGACAACAAGCTTTGTAAAATTTAACAAATAATTTATTTCCCTAGAATACAAAGTGAAAAATAACAAAAAACAACTGACGGTATTGTGAATTAAATCCATAAATAATCCTGGAATTAAAGACACAAGTCCTAGTAATAAAAAGTCCTGAATAAACTCAGTTCAAGTCCTGAAGAGATTTAAAAATTGAAGGCGATGATGTGTCTGTTATGGCCTGTGTCGTACCGATGTGTCGGCAGTCTCTTGTTGAATCACAGAAATATTATACCTGATAAAATTCACTTTGGAATCCCCAAAACCCTGACCCAAATCAATGAATAATTTGGTCAATGAACTCATACCCACAGAGAATAATGAAGCTATTATTAATTGTTTACATCAATGAAATAAAAACAAAAAAATTTAAAAAGTCAATTAGGTCAAACAGAACTGAACTCAATTCTGGACAAGGTCAAGTCCAGTAAACAATGTTACATTACAATAGCATGTAGTGGAATTAAAAAAATATTAAAACTAACAGACAAACAATTAAATTAAATATACATAACATTTCTCCTCATAAAGAAAAAGAAACATTTATACAATAAAGCTTTCATTTTACTATAAATAAAATATGCATGTTGAAAAAACAAACATAAGATGAAATCTTATGAATGACACAAAGTATACATGAAGCAATATATTTTTATACATGTGAAAGTGCATCTGCTATTGTCTTTTCCCTTGATGTGCCTGATGTCAATATTATATTCCTGTAACAACAAACTAAACCTTAATCATCTCTGATTTTTGTTTTTCATCTTGCCAATGAAAGTAAGGGGGTTGTAATCACAAAACACAATAATCGGAGAAGAAGCTGAACTAATGTAAACTTCAAAGTGTTGTAATGCCAATATCAAATCCAAACATTCCTTCTCGATTGTGGAATAATTTCTCTGGTGCTTATTTAATTTCTTAGAAAAAAAGCACACTGGATGATCAACACCATTTCTATCTTCTTGAATCAATACTGCTCCAACCCAACATCACTTGCATCAACAGACAATTTAAATGACTGGCTGAAATTTGGAGCTGTAAGAACTGGTGCACTCTTAAGTATGGCATTTAACTTATCAAAAGCCTCCTGACATTTTTCAGTCCAATGAAACTTGGTTTTCTCGCTCAATAAATTTATCAGGGGTTCAGCAATTACAGAAAAATTAGAACAAAATTTCCAATAGTATCCAGCTATACCCAAAAATCGCATCAGTTGCTTTTTACTGTCAGGCACAGGGGATTCAGAGATAGCCTTGGCCTTAGCATCTATAGGTTTAACTTGTCCATGTCCCACAATATGTCCTAGAAATGCTACACAAGCACAGCAAAACTCACGTTTGGATAAATTAATTGTCAAACTTGCATCAATGAGTCAAAGAATTTCCAAATCGTCGCTAAATGTTCTTTCCAGGTGTTGTTGTAAATAATGACATCATTGATGTAAGCATCGCAATTATCTAGACCAGATGTAATCATGTTCATCAAATTTTTGAAAACTACCTGGTGAACCTTTCATCCCAAATGGCACCACTTTATATTGATAAAGTCCATCTGGAGTCACGAATGCCAAAATTTCCTTTGCCCTTTCCGTCAGTGGAATTTGCCAAAATCCTTTCAGAAGGTCAAATTTGGTGACATACTTGGCATTTCCAATGTTATCAATGCAGTTATCGATTCTTGCTAATGGAAATGAATCTGTTTTAGTCACACTGTTCACCTTTCTATAATCAGTGCACATGCGGAAAATTTTATCTGGTTTTGGAACAAGTATACATGGTGAACTCCAGTCACTTATACTCGGTTCTATGAAATCATTTCCAGCAAATACTGAATTTCTTTTTTCAAGCATTCCTGTTTGAGAGGGTTCATCCTGTACAGGTGTTGTTTCACAGGTGTGGAATTTACAATTTCAAAGTCATGGTAGATTTTGTTTCTTCTTGTAGGAACATCTGGAAATAAGTGCTCATATTCAAGTAATAACTAAATTCATTCCTTTCTTGTTGTTGCAAATGTGAAAGTTTCTGGTCCAGATTATTCATAATTTCTGAATTCCGAAGATTTGTTACTCCAAAATCAATAGTGTCCGATTGCATTCCTTCGCTTAAATCCTCACTGAGTGGGACAGGTACAACTAAATTAATTGCATGATTAACCTGGCTATCTCTATCAACATACTGGTACTCTTTTAATTTATTTACATCCCAGGAGTACTATTATTACAATTTAATTCATTTTCTTCTTAACTTTGTAAGGGCTGTAATACCTAATCTGAAGAAAATTTCGAAGAAAGAGCAAGAGAGACAAAACTCCATCACCACACTCAAAAGTTCTCTCCATTGTCGTTCTGTCAAACCATAATTTCACCTTTGACTTGAACTGCTGGATGCCAAATTCAAGCATAATTAGCTGGAAAATTCCAGACATAAAATTTGACCTTTGATCCGACTGGACAGATTTGGGAAGGCCAAACTGAGTAAAAAACTTTATCAAAGCTTTTACTATTGTTTTAGTTTTAATACTCCTCAAAGGAATTGCCTCTGGGAATCTTGTTGATGCACACATTATGGTCAACAAATATTGGTTACCTGACTTGGTCTTAGGTAAGGGACCGACACATTCTACCGTTATTCTGCTAAATGGTTCGTCAAATGCAGGAATAGGTTGCAGATGAGCCTTAGGTATCTTCTGATTAGGTTTTCCTACCATTTGACAAGTATGACAAGATCTGCAGTATTTACAAACATCACTTTTCATTTTTGGCCAACAGAAGTGATTCAAGATCTTGTGATAAGTCTTATTAATCCCTAAATGACCAGCCAAAGAAGTTTCATGGGCCAGACAAAGAATTTCCTTTCTGTAAGATTTGGAACTACAATTTGATAGTTCACTGACCACTCATCACCAGCAGGTACCTCGGGAGGTCTCCATTTTCTCATAAGAATCCCATTTTTAATGAAATAACAAACAAGTACTTCTGTGGCTTCAGTTTCATTAATGGCTCTTTGAAACAAACAGGAGATCTCAGGATCTTTTTCCTGTTCGACGACAAGTGATTTTCATTTGTCACCCTGATTGGAATAACGAGAATGAGTAGTTAAAAGAGGATCACTGTGATCAATACCTTTTGATTGATCCAAACAAGGAGTGAAAGTGACCTCATCAAAAGCGTGACCAATACATGTGTCATCTAAAGGAATACTTTCCTGATCAACATCATTCTCAAGAGCTTTCTTTGCCACAGCTCTAGTAACTGCACAAGCTGGGTATAAATCAGGGAATTCTTTTTCAATAGGATCGACCTTTTGATCCAAACAAGGCTTGTCAGTTACAAGTGGATTAACCACAACTTTATCTCCAGCTAGGTCACTGCCTAGTAATAAATGAATGCCCTCAATGGGTTATTGTTGTTTAACGCCATTTTCAGCACAAGATAGATAATACATGGCAGCCAGTATAAATGGTGGAGGAAGAACCTGGAAAAATCCCAGAAAGAACCACTGACCCATGAGAAGCTACTGGCAAGCTTTCTCACATACCCACATTGGCCGAACCAGAGACTCAAACCCACAAAGACAGGTGAAATGGCTGTGATCTGTAACAGTGAGCGCTTTGGACCACTCAGCCACTCGGAGGCCCCCCCCCAATGGGTAAAGAAGACACTGTTCTGACTGTCAGGGGTCCAGAGAGTAAGTCTGATGACAAATTTACACAATGGAGAGGAACATTAACAAAGCCGCACTCTACTCCCTGAATAAGAACACTCTCATTAGAATTAGAAGAAGACTTCTCAGAAAAAGGCAAAGTACCTGATAATAAAAGACTCTGAGAAGCTCCTGTGTCCCTTAAAATTTAAATAGGGATAGGATTGGCCAAATCACCCAAGAGTGATATAGAACCCTTCGACATGAATGGTTCATAATTCTCCATAATAAAATCAGAATGGGGTTTATTAGACCCAACAAATGTATTGTTTTCAATACATGACCATGACCCTGACATCTCTGAAATAAGAGCATTTGGAATTAGGTCTGTCTTGATTCTGATGCTTATTTTTCAATTTGTAGCAACCAGAAATAATGTGTCCTTTCTTCTTACAGTAGGTACACGTAGGCAGAGATAAGGATTTCTGATCAATCTATATCAGAAACTTGATTTCCCAAAGTTGTGCCAGATTGAAATTTAGAAGGACTCGTATTAGACTGAAATACTATATTACCAGAAGACTGCTGAGTGGAAGACTTACTTACAAAGGAAACTTTATGAGCTAAGGAATACTCATCAGCAGTACAAGCAGCATTTTCCAAGGTTTCGACCCTATGCTCATCAAGATAAGTCTTAATGTCACTATAGACGCAATTCTTGAACTCTTCAAGAAAAGCAAGTTGTCTTAGATTTTTGTAATCTTGATCAACTTTCTTGGCTAAGCACCACCTATCAAATAACTGCTCTTTTTCTATTGCAAATTCAACATGAGTTTGTCCAGCTTCTTTTTTACAGTTCCTAAATTTTTGCCAATAAGCCTCAAGGACTAACTCATAACCCTTTAAGATAGTTTCCTTAACCAGATCATAGTCAGCACTTTGCTGTACTGATAGGGAAGCATAGATGTCTCGGGCTTTGCCAAAAAGTGCCCTCTGTAATAATAGAGTCCAATGCTCCCTTGGCCATTCTGAATTTTCAGCAATTTTTTCAAAATGAGGAAAATATTTGTCTATTTTTTTTTCTCTAAAAGGGGGCACTAACTTAATATTCTCAGTAACATCAAAACTTAAATTTGGATGTAAAGTGTGGATGTGCTTTTCACTTGCTGGCTCTAATTCTCTTAATCTAAATTGATATTCCCTTTCTTCCTTTTTTCCGTCTCTCTCCCTCTCTCTCTCCTCTTTCTCCAACAGCATTTGTTTTTCTTCTTTCTGTAACTGCATTTGTTTTTCTCTCTCTCCTCTTTCTACAGTAGCATTTTCCTCTCTCTTTCCTTCTTATCTAATTGCATTTGCATTTGTTTTTCCTCTTTATCTTTCTGAAGTTCAAGCTTTCTAAACTCTAATTCCATCTTGTATTTTAATTTTAATTCCTTTACTTTAAAGTTAAGAGTCTGATACAGACTTACTGATCAAAACCAAAGCACTTTTATCCAAAACATTCTTTTCCACCAAATACTGGACCAAAATATTTTTTATTTCTTGCTGCGCTAAAGAAACTTTTGCCTCAGAAAGATCATATTTTCAGGCAAGTTGAAGCAATTCATCTTTTTTCAGACAGTCTAACTGCTCCTGGGTAGGATTTGAAATAAAGATCTCCACTTTTGATGACATTGTAAAAAGCTTGCTGATTTCACTAAAGATTTCTAACATGTGAAATAATACTTGGGATTTAAAAATTCCAAAACCAGGGGAATTTAAATTTCAAAAACAAAGTTTTCTGAAATATTTTAGCAAAATTCGTATCTCAGATGAGCCCCCAATTTTCTGTTACAAGTCTATGCTCTTAAAATAAGTAACAGAAATGAGTGAAGACAACAAGCTTTGTAAAATTTAACAAATATTTCCCTAGAATACAAGTAAGAAGGCGATGATGTGTCTGTTATGGCCTGCATCGTACTGATGTGTCAACAGTCTCTTGTTGAATCACAGAAATATTATTCCAGATTTGAATTCAGTATAAATTCAATGAAGGTCTTTATCCAAGAATTTTGTCAGAGCACTTTTGTATTTCCAGAGAAAATAATCACTTGAAATCAATAATCTGAAGAAAGTAAAATTCAGCCCAAACTGGACACAACATAATACAATTTAAAGTGCCAGGTGTTAAAGCACAACTGGTAAAATTCTGACAATCACAAGATAATATAGTTCTCTGTTTGACCTCAGGTCACAAATTAGTATTATCTAAAAATAACCATTATCTTATGGAAAATAACTTTCTAGCATGATTTAAAGAGCCTTGCTTGTTTAAAACATAATACCCTATAAAATTCACTTTGGAATCCCCAAAACCCTGACCCAAATCAACATGTTTACCTGAATAATTTGGTCAATGAGTTCATACCCATGGAGAATAATGAAGCTATTATTAGTTGTTTACATCAATGAAATAAAAAAAATTTTTAAAAAAGTCAATCACATCAAACAGAACTGAACACAATTCTGGACAAGGTCAAATCCAGTAAACAATGTTACATTACAATAGCATGTAATAGAATAAAAAAAAATTTTAAAACTAACTGACAAACAATTAAATTAAATATACATAACAATGGAATTAAATTTCTATATTTAAAGTTCAACAATTAAAAAATTAGTCATTTCATAGCAAATAAAAGGGCTGACAGAAATTCATTTTTACTCAGAACGTTATTCATCTTTAATAAGAATACCTACATGAAGCAAATTTTACTGGAATAAATTTAGAAGAAATTCCTTATAAAATACCAGGATGATGGAAAGATAATAAATATCTCATTCTATCTGTGAGAACAAGCTATGAATAGTCTAATATCCTTCTGATATGGACCCCATGGGAAACTATTATCCTCTCATGAATGGTTATCACATGGGCAAGCTATCTTCCAAGTCTGGTGATTTTCCACCCAACAGTTTATGAATAGAGGAAGTTACAGGCAGAGAAAAAGTATCACAATATACTGTACCATACACATGTATACTTTTTGCATATAAGTTGGATCCAACTGCAAACTGCATAAACCCACATCTGGTTCAGCATAATATGCTGGCAGATGTGGGTCTATGCAGTTTATCACGAGTAATCACTGTCTGCTCCAAGGTCATACATTTTTGTCTGGGTAAATTTAAAAGTCTTCCTACTAGTCTTCTTGAATGTAGTGTACATGACATCCATGTCTATGATGGCTCTCGCAATTGTCAAACTGACGATGACATTCAAAGCCAATTATTTGGGAGTCACCAGCGATAGCACCTCATCATAGAAAAGTCACATTGACTCAGTTACAAAGGCTAATAACACCATAGCATGCCTTCAAAGAAACCTGTCCACATGCCCCCAACAAATAAAATCAACTTGCGACAAATCCTTTGTACATCCACAGTTGGAGTCTGTATCAACCATTTGGGACCCATCTACCAAATTAACCACTGCCAAACCTGAAGCAGTCTATATTGATGCTAGGTTTACTACTGGTGATTATCGACAAACCAGCAGTGTCACCACCATACTCCAACATTTGGGATCAGAAGTCTGACAACAACAAGCAAAAACTGTTATGATGTATCAGATTGTACACCAACTAGCTGACATCCCAGCAGCACCATACCTCCATCAAACTGGAGCTTACACTTTGGACATTCATGCAGATTTGTCGTCCCTTCACCAGAGTCAATGCATACAAGGACTACTTCTTCACATCAGGAATCTGCATGTATAGTCCTTCAACCCTGAGATTTATGTTTTGGGGGTCAAGGTCTTACTGCCAAAATAACACTGCTGTGTAGCATGTTCCAATGTCGGTTAACATCGGAATGATAATTCAAATTGTCAGGAATATCTCACACACTTTACAGTCTATATTGATGCTTTTCTACAAATTAAAGTCATAATGTTTCAGTCAGACTTTACTTACTCTGATGTCTTTTTTTTAATAAATTCAAATACTCATACAAGCAAACTGACATGTTCTCAAGTTCTGTTGACCTGGAATGTGATGAAAGCCGTGAATACCGAAATCAGTTAAAAGGATGATAAGAATCTTGAATGAAACAAAGCTATCTAAACACTTTATTTAATATTAATATAATTTTGTTTTGTTTGAACAAACAAACTTCAACTTAATCTATTAGAAAAAGAGACATCAGAGTAAGTAAAATCTGACTAAAACATTATGACTTCAATTTGTAGAAAAGTGTCGACATGGGCTGCAAAGTGTGAGATATTCCAAAAACTTTTACTTCTTGTTATGATGTTAGTCGACATCAAAACACTCTACACAAGTGCCATTATTTAGGCAGTAAGACCTCAACCCCAAAACAAAAATATCTAGGTTGATGTCTTACAATATAAGACTACCGCCTGTGGAACTCCCTCCCATATAATCTAGTCAATGCCGATTCCACTGATGCTTTGAGAGCTGCGGTTGGCCCAGGGATCACTTAGCTCCAGATCAGGAATGTTTTTAAACTGTTTTTAGCTGCACTTGGACCTCCCACCACGTGTACATAGTTCACATCATGTGTGAGACTGTTCCAGAGGAACCCAGTACATTATTGAAGAAGAAGTCGCTAAGACCAATCAAACTTTTAAGCTGGTAGTTAATTCCAATTTTAAAACAACATTTCTGGCAATAAAAACATTCAAAGATTGTAGTAACATACTGGGTTTCAAGGTAACATCACTGACAAACGCTAGTGCAATGTAATTTCGAGGTTGGATTAATGACAAAAAGTAATAAATTTTCTGGTGTGAAAATGTGCAGGATACAGAGTTTGTCTTCGCTCTGAAGTTACTACTTTTATTATTTTTACCCATTTTTGTATAATGCTAACGTCCGGTACATGTGGTGCTTAAATGTACATACATAGCCCCTCCCACTGTTCTCAGTAAGAGTGACTATGCTGTTGAACCTCAGAAAATTTTACCCACAGAAACCGTTGACTTGAATGCCAAGCAATTTTGAACAAAAACAGTTTGTAAAACATGCACCTGTTTGTGTATCAACGACTTAAGCTTCTTCTTGAGGTCCATGATATTGAAACAAAATACTATTTTGTAACACGACGATTAAAATTTGTAACTTTGTCGTCCATATTGAAAACAGTAACATTTACGCAGGATTTGCGAGTCTGATCCCGGATTAGATTCAATGACTGACGTTTATGTAGTCTCTCTCTCTCCCTCTCACACACACACACACACACACACACACACACACTCACACACACTTTACCGACCTATCGGATAAAACAAGCAATTTAATTAAATCAAGATCTCCAATATACATATCTTTAAAAGCAGACCTCGATTTTGATCCGATTGAAAAAATGAGCTGATTACACAAAGCACGATTTTTTTCCCCACAAAATTTCTGTCATTTGCGGCTGAACAACCATAATTTTCATGCTTTCATTTTGCTGCCTAAAGAACTGAGGTTTTGCAGAGAACGACATTTATTTAGATTTGTTGTAGTGTCCCAATAATTACTGTACAACATTAGCAGCAGAGAGGGTGAACCCTACAACTTTGTAGAGACCTTATTTTTGAAAATTAAGGGTTCCTACGAAGGCTGAAAAAAGAAGTTTTTGCCTTAATAATGAAAACTTCTTTAATTGACCAGATTTTTTCACAATCTGGTCACTACGCGTATGTCCTTCACCCTCTCTGCTGCTATGATTTTTATCCAAAAATTGTATCAAGTCCGTTGCGATATCTTGACCTAGGATCATGTAAATTTATCGTTACAAAACCAAAGGAGCAGCTTGTGCTTTTGAAAAGAAATTTTTAAATTTGTTCATGTCCATGTCGCCTGAACACCAAGTATAATAAATATTCTGCAGCGTATGATTATCTACGCCATTAAATACAACTAAAACGTTACAATTATCTCTGATTACTTTTGGAATTTGTGTATATCTCTGTGTAACATAAATCACGTCTGTATTTTTATGTCTACCTCGTGAAAATATTCTAGCTGGATTTGATTGTTTGTCCAGCATAACATCATCATACACTACTAAATTATTAATGAATCCATCCAGATCATCTACGGATGGCGCTTCATCAATATCAGTAATAAAGTCTATGACATTGTCTTCATGTAACGATTTTGCGTTTTCATTAAAATCTTTAAGTACTTCGTAACATCGCTGATCATCTACAGATGGCGCTACTAAATATAATTTATCCCACTTCAGCCATCGCATTATTAGATTAAGCAGTAATTGCGTCTTCCCACTTCCAGATGGGCCTATTATAATCATTCTGATAGAATTCGGAAGCGCTGGATGGTGTTTTACTGGTTCTTGTTTTCGTGTCGCAGAAAAGTCAATTATATCCATATAATAAATAATATGAGTCTATATTGTGTTCGATGCAGAGCACCTACCGATACTACTGAATTAACGACAATAACAACAAGAAATAAAAGACGTGCACTTACAGGCAAGTGTGTGAAATGTGGCACCAAGAAATATAAGTTTATTCCAACAAAGACAGGTGGGGGTGATATCGCTGCTTCGTTAGGAAAATTACCAGGAACTCCATGGGCTAAATATCCCGGTGAGAAACATTTACCCGGATATAATTATTGTGGTCCAGGAACTCGACTTGATATCAGACTCGATGATCAAGATCAACCAAAACCAGGAGAGTATCCAGTAAATAAGATCGATCAAGCGTGTCACGTTCACGATGTCGCGTATAAAAGTAAGGATTTGCAACACCGACATCTTGCGGATGTGAAATTGATTCACGCGTTAAATGCTATACCTAATAAATCTCTCAGAGAAAAATTAGCTAGTTTTCTAGTAAAAACTGCTATGAAAGGTAAACTGGTGCTAGGGGCTGGCAATTAATTATATAACTATCATAATGGAATCCGTTTATTATTCCCCGAGAGGATTCTGTAGAGGTAAAGCAGCGATTAGTAAACTCGCCGAAGCAGCAAAAGTTTCACGTAATGTCGCTGCATCATGGTTAGCACGACAGGCAATATGGCAAATCTTCCTAAGTCCACCTAAAAGAATTCATTACGCGCATTTTGATGTTAGCGTTCCTATTGAAGTTCATCAAGCAGATATTTTATTTTTACCACACGATACCATTAAAACACGTGGACGAAAATCACGCACATACAAATACGCGTTAACTGTCGTTGACATTGCTAGTAGATATAAAGAAGCGGAGCCATTATCAACAAAGACAACATCTGAAGTTGCATCTGCGTTTGAACGTATTTATCAACGTGGCGGTCTACGATGGCCACGGTTATTACAAGTTGATCCCGGTAAAGAATTTCTTGGAGTAGTATCATCGTTGATGAACAAGCATAACGTTAAAATCAGACGAGGACATACTGAAATTCATCGTGATCAGGCAATCGTTGAACGATTTAATAGAACACTTGCTGAGCGGTTATTCGGATACCAATACGCAAAGGAAATATCTACTGACCTCAAAGATAGATCTCGTGAATGGGTTGCAAGATTACCGAGTGTGATAGCTGCGTTGAATAATGAAATTGCTCGTGCAACTTCCATGAAACCTTCTAATGCGATCAAAAAAAAATATATACCAATACAACGACATGAATCTTTCTCTCAACCAGTATTAGGTAATGTTACAGTTAGATATTTATATGAACCTGGCGAACTTGAAGGTGGTAAAAAAGAGCAACCGATCCTATCTGGAGCGTAACTACACATAAAATTTCTAGCGTGGTAAGATCCACTGGTAGACCTCCAATATACAGACTAGATTCTACAGCCCCTCAACGTGGATTTGTACGTGAACAATTACAAATAATTCCTGAGAATACACAATTACCACCAAGCTCAATTTTGTAAACGTCCAGAGCCTCGACGTCGATTACACTCAAGACAGGTCAGCATTACATTTTCACGTGTGTGACCGAGATCACTATTAATTCTGTCTACGGTAAATTGTCTTGGATTCAAATACTGCCATGACATATTACAGTTGCAACTTGCACAATTATTATTCTGTAGTTGTTTTAGTTTTATAATAAATTCAACATCAATATCAAAATCACGATTATTTTTTTTGTCACACTGCTTATAACCAGATAGTTTTTTTTCTTATTACGTCATTATTAACAGTTTGATCATTATTTTCTATAAAATTCATAATAACCCTATGTAGTTGAGATATTCTCCTGACTCGAGATACGGCGAGATAAACTAAATTCGACCATTCGATCCAATCATCTATAATCCAGATATTTGTATCAGAAATAGTTAACCCCTGTGATGAGTGAATAGTTATAGCGTATCCTAACGTCCACGGTGATTTATTCATACTCAGCGCATTCTCAACGACATTAATATCGACTAAAATAATATCATTCAAGACAAGATTCTGTATCCTTGGTGGAACCAGGGCACCAGGAATTTCAACATCAATATTCTGTCGTCGAGTATCTGCTGGGCGATAACACAAAGGTACAGGTAGATCTGAAAACTTTTCTTTATGTAACAAAAATAATTTATCCTGTAGTTCATCACAAACTATCTTTCTACTCGCGACTATCAAATCAGCGGGATTCCATAAAGTCCAAAATTCATTCATAAAAGTCTCTGGAATTACTCCTCGCATTATCTCACATTGTACTCTGTCTGGTTGAAGTCTGATTAATTTTTTAAATTCCTTCAGCGGTTCATCGATAGCTCTATGGTCATCCTGTATTTCTTCATAATAATTTACGTTATTCTTCAGCCATTCATGTGGAGACTCTCCAACAAAAGGTGGTGGTTGACCATGATCGCCACACATAATCACAGCAGTATTCTTTGTCAATAACCATTCAAGAAATGTTTTTAGTGTTTCTAACGACACCGTGCATATCTCGTCCCATATAATATATTTAGGTATATATTTTCACCCATTCGCTCAGGAGTCCACGTGTCTCCGCACCATCTAAAGAAACTGTGATATGTACATGATTTTACTCCTCGTTCTTTTATTTCTCTAGCAAGTTTATGTGTAGGTGTCAAAACAATTATATCTGAACTATTATTCATAAATAAATTAATCGCACGAGTTGTTTTACCTGACCTTCCACACCCATTAAGATAAACAGTCTTATGTCTAGCCACAGGATCGTACACAGATGGTGCAGATGACTTTGATGTTTGATTATTATTTCTGTAATATGTCTCCACAATTTCAACATCGGCAGATTCAGAATAACTAAATATATTTTCTTGTTTTATTCTCCATGTCCCCCATTCACCATTACCGAGTTTTAATAAATCTTTATATTTTTTATATACATAAAATGAATCCGTAGCGACTCTGACGGCGTGACGGGGAAATTTATTTATCATCGATAATAGATTTATAGAAACATATGCCAACATCGAAGATTTTAAATGAGTAAACTGCGGTGAGTCGCCATCAAGGTAGCTCACAATGGTCCCTAGTTTCGTTCCATCTGATAAATAAGCACTACATCTGTTTATAAACGTATTTTTCTCCGTTGTATCAGCGATTATAAAATCTAGTTCAGCATCGTCCATAATCAATCTTGTACACGCTCGTTTATAATCGTATGAACCACCTTGAGTAAATTTACTGATTATCTTTCTACCAAGATCTTTTGCAAATTTCTCATCGTACTCGTTTCTGCATTTATTTATTTTAATAATATGATCTTCATCAATATCAGGGAATTCTTTTTTGGTATCATCAATATTAAATCTGTTCGGTTCTGGTAACCAAA
Organism: Megalonaias nervosa; assembly: GCA_016617855.1. NCBI lineage: Eukaryota > Metazoa > Mollusca > Bivalvia > Unionida > Unionidae > Megalonaias > Megalonaias nervosa. The sequence goes on along the minus strand of JAECUM010012539.1, from coordinate 30,727 downwards.
CTTGCTTCTGTGAACTATACGTTATAATCGCTTCAGTTACTCTCAACGATATTAAAAATCCAACATCAAGCATATACCGCAATAGTACTATCGGAACCCAACATTTTTCTGAAAAATGTCTTCCAAACCAAGCATAAGTAATCGGATGGAGATTTTCTGCAAATTCGAATAATTCTATATGAGCAAATCCGGTTAAGTCAAAATCTGGTAAATGTCCGTTTATCGCAACCCTGGTCATGTCATGTGTAGGATGTCCGAATCTCTTAAAGTATTTAGAACATAGTCCATATCCAAGAAAACTCCCAGGATAACATGCAGCCATATCAACTGAGATAACATCACTATGGTTGTATTTGGTGTTGCATAATCCACCGTGACCATATTCTACACAGCTTTTCTTGACATCTTCAAGGAATTCCGATCGTGTCGTTTTCCATGAATTTTTCTCCTGAGCGAAATGGGCAGCAACCGATAGTACGGTAAAGCAGTTATTCAGTAATTGTCCAACTATGACATCATCAGAGGTATATTTCAATGCAAGATGTTCCATTTCTTCATGAAGAAATTCTGTACGATAAATATCACCGTTAGGCCGTACAAACTGATCGTAATAATCATATTCCGAACTCTGAAATAACCAAACGGATACAGGGTCGCTTTTGCTGATATTTTTAATAAAATCAAAGATGTCACCGTTATAAAATTTAACTTTTCTATCTCGTGGAAATATCGTTACAGCATTAGTCCATGCATGTGCATTATGATCAACGATTGTTATAGGGTTTCCAATTTTTATATATTTTGGTTCGTATAATATCTCTCCGGTTAGTGTTTTACTGTTATTGGAAATCTTAATAACTTTTCTAGTTCAGCAACATCCTTAATAGATGCACCAGCATCCTTAACCGTTTCTGCCCATGTGTTTATTTTTTTATGTCTTAAATCTGTTAAGCCATTACCACGTATCGCATTTGTAAAATGTTCTGTAGCTCGTTCAGCTACACAGTTTATTCTTGATATTTTCATCGGTTTGAGATCCGCAACATTAGGTTTATCATTCAGCGGAAATATTCCATATACAACTGCAGTTGCTGGATAACTTTGTATATAGTAAGGTTTATCAACACCAGTAAGTATTCCGGGTTTTGATTTATTATTCAAAAGAACAATACTACCTCCGGACTGCACACGGACGGGATCACGCTTATCACGAATAATCTAAATATTTTCTTCTGTATTTACAATAAATTTTATTAAAATAAAATATTTTTGATTATCAAGGTGATCAATAATTACTTTTCCTCGTTTGTCATTCATCATATTAATAACATTTCCAACTCTGAATGTTGACCACACATGAGCAGCACCATCGTCACAAAATTCCTTTTTTGCTTCACGAATACGTTCGGTTACATCCTCATCCGTTAATGCCAGATCCTGCATCGAAGTACTAAATTTATATTCTGATAGTCTGTCAAGGTCAAATCTAGCAGGGGAAGGTTCAATAACGGATAATTCCTCCATATAATTAAAACAAATATTTAAATTAAAATTTTATTATATATATATAATGATTGAAACACAAAACAAATGTGGTTGGCTCAAAATTGGATATACTTCTACTTGTAATAAATCGTGTGTGAACAAATGCTGCGGAAATCATGCACAAAGTATCAAAAATGGAAGTACAGGACCAATACCGTGTGTGAAATGCGGTGTTGGAGTCAGAGGAAAAACTCAATTGTGTCTAAAATGTGGCGGAAAAAAATATAGAAAACTAAAACGATATTATGACAAAAAAAAATAACACTGACTCTCCTATAAAGACAGAAGAAGATTATCTGGTTAGATTTCAAAACAATGATTTAGACAAATAATATTATATATATAATGGAGCAAAACGAATTTGTGAAACATCCAATCCTTACCAATTATGAAGCATCTCGTGATGGCGTGATTAGAAACTGCAGATTGAAAAAACCAGTCGGTAGTCTTAATAATATTGGTTATTTTAAATTCAATACTAATGGAAATAAAAATTATTTATCACATAAATTCGTATTTGAATGTCATTTTGGATTGATCAAGGATGGACTTGTAGTTGATCATATTGATGGAAATCCCCATAATAATCGGTTATCTAATTTACAGGCTATTACACAAAGTCAGAATACTGCACGGGGAAATACTGGAAAATGTAAAAAATTTGCAAGAAGATCTATTAAATCCATAAATACAGAAACAGACCAAGAAATGACTTTCCCATCAATTAATGCAGCTGCCAGATATTTTGGTATTTGCATGCCTTCAGTACAACGTGTCGCAAATAAAATATACAAATCTGCCCTTTCGAAAACATATAATCAGCGGATAGTATTTGAATATGTCTAACTCTCTATTCCTAACAAAAACAAATAGTTCGACTCTGTCAATTTTCCCAAGGGTTTTGTTTAGCCATAATTACAGTCACTGACTCTGTCAGGGGTCCACCTTCACCGCTCTCAGTGTCATTATCATTTTTTACAGAATCAGATAGCATAATCTTTCTTAATTGCATTACACGATTATCCACAATCTTTTTTCTTTCGTACTCGTGAGACAGTTTGGATTTAATATTTTCGATAGAACGTGCAAGAGGTGCAAATAGCTTTATTTGATTGTCGTTTCATAGCTAGTGATTCAAGCATGGATTGATAAATTAATTTTATAAATCTGTAGTTTGAAGATAGTGTATATTTATTATCAAATTTTCTTTGTTGCAGTAATTCAAAATCGCACATGATTTTCTGAGGGTCGAGATTATCAGATATTTTTATTCCGTTATGTTTTAGTGTTTTAATAGCACAGATAATATCATTGATGTTTTCATGGTTCTTTATATATAATATAATATAAAAAAATATTAGCTCCCATGACTTTTTTTTTTTGTCAGGGAGCTGTTTTGTTTGTGATATATGGTTAAGAAATATATACAGATGGTTTATGATTTTGGACTGCACAAACATAAACTTATTCTAATGATTATATGAACATGAAATATATACAAATGGTGATGACGGGGGAATCTTGTCTACGTCCAACAGATTTTGTACACTCTCCCCCCATACAAAACCCCGGGAGTGTAAAACGTACACCCCTCAAGGATGTATGATAGGAGAGTGTATTTTGTCTGTTGTGGATATCGAGGAAATTCTCCGGGTTCCCCCAATTAAATAAGCATCAGTCGCCAAATGCAAGATAATATCTTTAACATTTTTTGAGACTCGAACACACGAGAGTCTGTAGAGCTTCGGTCTACGTCCAACCGTCTTACCATTTCGGCCATCGTTCTCTTATCAATAATACAGTTAAATTTAAGTATATATATAATATTTATGCTGTCTCACAGAACTTGTATTACTAATAGAATGTAGAACTGTACTTCAGTTTTTCAAAATTCATAAAATAATTTGCGTGTATAAGTTATAGTTCGTTAATGTAACAGACAGACGGACTAATACGCTATACAACTGGGGTTTGTACAGGTAACGTAGTAAGGGAAATAATCGTTCAATTTACTCCGCAGAGAGATAGCCGAGTTATCTCGCTTTATTATATATACAATTGCTTTAATCATAGAAATTTGATTATTATTCATGTATTTACTCATCAGATTATTTTTTTGTCCCCTGATTAAATAATCAGACGTTCTATGAGCGTATATACAAATTAATATTAAGAGACTCTTGTCTTAGATCCAAAATGTTTCCTGCCTGGTCGGTGAGTTTGAAATTTATTCTTGTCAGAAATGGATTATGAACTCGCAGGTATACGGGGTTAATTGGTTCTGATACAATTAACGAACCGGGAGGGACCAACGGACTAAAACTGAATAATATATACCCTTGCTGAGCTTGGCTAGATTTAGAAAGATCTACCTGATAGCTACCTTCAATAATATCACATACCAGATTGACTGCAATTGTTGTTGTTATGTTTACAATGCCTGGCGATATATGTCTACCGGCACCAAAGGGATTGTTATTGTGTTTTAGTATAGCCGGTGGTGGGGCTATTTTTTTCCACGATTCAATTACTCCCGGATAATATTCTTCAATAAGATCGTTTAATGATTTCTTCATTTCAGCATTATTTAAATCTGGTATAACAAATGTTTGTAAAATTTTTTCTGTTATTTTGTAATGATTAAGAAATACTTGTTTAGATTCTGGATTTGTGTAACTATTTCCATCGAGTTTAGTCGCAGTGTTTATAATACTTCGATTATCGATGTATAAATCGAATAAGATACCATTTAAATGTTTTATTAACTCGATTATTTGCTGCTTTACGTTATCGTTGTAATGTTGTGATAATGAAATAAGTAAATTTCTTAAATCATTAAACGTTTTATCGTATTCGGGTTTAAGAGTATCTAAAAAATGTTTAATAAATCTTACATCAACAGTATAGGAACTAATCTTTGTCCTGGTGTCTGTGTTAATAATAAATAATGCTTTATTCAACTTGGGGATCCTTTTACCGTCAAAATCGGTAAAGTAATATCTATCGTCGTTTGGAAATCCAAATCTTGTATTACTCCATGGTTGTTTTCCTCGATATTCTGGATCTTTAATGAATTTTTCTTCATTCGTTTTAAACTCATTTTTAGTTGGTTCTGAAACTCCATTATAAACAGGTGCGACTTCAGGCCATCCTAACACTGATCTGATCGAACTCTGATAAATATCTACGAGGTAATCAGGAGAATTTATTTCAATAACCGCTGATAGTGTTGGTTCATAAACAGTTATTGCTATTTTAGATTCTTTCCCAGTGATAGATTTAATTCTGTGTTGGAACTCATCATTAATCTGTTCTATTTGATAACTGCTCGTTGAAATTCCAACAACTTGCCAATCAGGTGTTCCATCAGGTTTATTCTTATTCGCAAATACCAGTGAATTATTTGCTGGTTGTCCACCAAACGGTTTTGATCTGATATTAGGCCAGCTATGATAAACTCGTAATTGCGCTAGCGCTATTTCCTTTGCTGGAATTGCAGTCGGAAAATTAACGCTAAATTCAGGATTGGTTGAACTTAATGATATCATAGTAGTTTTTGACGGCGTTGTATTAGCTACGATGTGCTGAAGTAATTCGCGCGACTCTGACATTATTATTATCGCTATTATTTAATTCTCCATCTTTCCGTCACTAGAGAACGCATCGCGTTCCACTATGAATGCTTCATCGTAGGTTTTCATTATCGTTACGAACTCCTCATCGGATATTTTACCATCACTGAGATACGCTGAAATATACGAGCATAATTTAGTGTATGCGGCTGTTGCTGTGTGCAATTTCATCACGTACTCGTTTAGTTTATCATTCGTACACGTAGATATTTTTTTTAGAGATAATACTGAAAATACCTGCGCATGTTGTTGCCGTTGAAACTATAATTGTTACAACTGCAGGCGCTGTCATCGTTATTGTTGATAATAATAATCCAGTTCCAGCAATAACAGCAGAAACCGAGTATACCATTATATCAATAACGACCATACGACGACGATATTTTTTTACCTTTATCGTGTAATCGTCGATGATATTTTTTAGTTTAGTTTGACACTCACATACTTGAGCGTATCTGTGACGTTGAACGTCGATAAATGATTCTTGATTCATTATACTTATTTAAGTAACTACTTCGGGAGTTTCAGCTACAAACTCAATACACCACCAATAAGTCGCTGCGGTTAACTTTTTATCATTCGCTATTAGCATAAACGTTTCCTCGACATCTTTGTTTAACACTATAGACACAGTTCCAGAAAAACTATCGGTTGAATGACGCCATGTGAATGTAATAAATATAGTAAATTTTTCAGCACAAAATATAGATGATCTGTATACACCAGTAACCTCTGCGGTATGTTTAAGGGTGTTATTTTCCGGTGTCCATGTTGCTTTTCCTGATGCGACTGTGTACACGATATTAATGATCTGCTTGTGAGGAATTTTAACGAGATTATTTTTTTGAATAATGTTAGGAATACCACTGATGATATCGTTGAGTCTTGCGTTAATGTCAGCGAGATTAATAATAACAGTTGGTGGAGTTCCAAAAAAGTCATTAATAGATCTGTTTACATTTCTACGAAAATTTAGAAATGTTTGTATGTGATTATTATATTCAGTTCTAAATGCAGCAATTCCATTATTGATAGTCGTTAACGAAGTCGTTATTGGAATTTCCCTATCGTCGACGTATTTCTTCGTTGCAGCGTCAAAATCTGTTTCTGGTGTTCTGAGATTATTAATACCATTACTATTCATGTTGAGAAATGCACGCATTATACCACCGCGCACTGACACGTATTTGGATTCTTGATCATCGACGTATTTTTGTTGTTGCTGCGTCTGTATCTGCGATTGGATCTCCAAGATACGTAATTTTTCTTCCTGACATAATAATGTCACCAGTAAATACATCACCAGTTTTCTTAACATAATCGTTAACCGACTTACCGGAATCCTGTATTTTACCCTGATCAGTGAAAGTAACGACATTATTAACAACCGCGTTGGGAATTCGTACAGGAACATCTAGTAGTTGTATATTACTCGTTTTTAATCGTCCTTGTTTGTCCTGAAAAACGACGACTTCATTTTGATCCACACTTGTTATATTTAATAAATCATCGATTTCATTTCTGAGCTGATCAAGAGTTGCAGATTTAGATAAATCGAACTTCTGAGTTTTACCTAAGGATCTTCCGTAAATATCTACCATTATATTTACTGATATCAGTTTAAGTATTATGACGTAGTGTAGTGAACGCGTGTACGACTTTATGAGGCGGTGCTGTTGATTTTGATACAGCATCAAGCACAGCGAGGGTTTCACGACCGCATATTGGAGGATCAGTTATTTTTTTGTGTTGGTAGCGTTGAATACCAGATTGGAATATCACCGGTAACGTACTTTAAAAATTCTTTTGGTGGTGCTAATCCATACGAATCAAAATAAATAATTCCACGTGGATCAATTGCATATGCGACCCAGTGCGTGCCTGGGTCAGAATTTTTATCGAGATTAATAATACCGGTTTCATGTTGCATTGCAACGGTAGGTAATTGATCGCGCATAAAAACACCTCTGAAATTTTTTATTTTTAATTGCTTAGCAGCATTAAGTAAATCAAAATTGGACGTGGGTGTTATTAGTAAACTGTCCCTGGTAATCTTAGACCCTTTCCGTACCAGTGTGGGGTCCCTGGTAATGTTAGACCCTTTCCTTTTTTTTTTGATTCCTTGACCCGTTGCTTTCTTTAACGCCATTCCAGCAGCTGTTCCAACAGCACCTAGCGCAGCTGCCTTTGCAACAGCTGGGGCTGCAGCTGCTATTAATGCTGGTATAGCTGCGAGAAGTGGAAATATACCACCCGTTTTAGCGATGTCTTTAATAACCGCTGCGGAAAGGTCAAGTCGTACACCAGTCTTTAATCGCTTGGCTTTATTAAAGTGATTATACTGACGTTCAGTCAGCGATAGCTTATTCGGACCACCCGCGATTTGTTCTTTTTTTAATGATATTTTTACCGCACGATTATTTTTTTGATGAGGATTGTAGCTTTTTAATCTGACCAGGAGTCAGACTCACACTAACGTGATGATATGACATTTATAATATTATGAGCGATCTAATTACATGTTTTCCACTGGAGCATTAATAACTCTCATTCGTCCACCAACACCTTCGAGTAACATCGATTTATCGCTGAGTATAACTGCGATTGCTCTGTAATTAGCAATAACTCCAACATCTCAATTAACACGAGCTCTGAAGTGTATATCAACTACTGATTGTCTGGTTAAATCTAAATGTTCTAGCGAAAAGTAATAAATCGGATACAGCGTTGTAAAATCTAACTGCGATATTTGTAAACCAGTATCAATGTTTTGATCACGCCCCATGAACGACATAAGACGATGATATACACGTGCTACATGATTTTGACCAAAATCTAACAAAATATCCTCGGATGGTTCTTGATGTCTATTTATCCTTAATGAAACCTCAGTAACACCGAGTAGGTCAAATATCATGTGACTATGTGTTTGACTATTTACTCGTGCATTATTTTGTAATGCAATAAATGTGTGTCTTGGTGCAGAAACACCTTGCTGAGAAGCTATTTGCCATGTGAATAAACCATTAATTGTACTTTGAATAGCATCTGTGGTCATCGTTAACCATGATAACGTTGATTTACCACCTTGACTCATGAAAGATAGCAACCTGTCTTCTTCAGATATCGATGGAGTCATCACTGGCATCCACAGGGAAAGTTTTGTAAGAATTACTTTACCAGCATCACCAACAAGGGGTCTCCATATTGCATCATCGTCGGTTGCTTTTCGTACTAGTACAACTGTATGTTTGGCTCCAAAAATAACCTTTCTGACATCTCTACAGAATCCAAAGATATGTGACAGTGGAATTGCACATGAAAATCTTCTATTTCCATCTTTCAACATTGCTCGACGTGATCTAAATCCTAAGTTGAAATTTGTATCTACATTAATAATCATACTCTCTACGTCTGCTGCGGCGTTGCCGGCGTTGTTCTGTGGTCGTCTTATTTCATATTGTTTGTACTCTGGAGAATTAGAAGTATCTTTTACAAACATCATTGATGGACCAGCTGATCTTGAGTAATCGTCGCTGTATCTCGCAAGACTCAATATCGTCGTGGCAACGTCAACGTCTTTCTGAATTGATTCAATATTTTTTCCGTCAATCATGTATGTAGCGCTGTCAAACAACGCCATAATACCATTATTAACAAAACCAACACCAATATTGGCTGCATATTCAGTATTATCCGTTTTCTGAATTTCACCTTCGACTTCAATAAATGCTTCAGCGGGTAAGAAATATCTACTTGTATCCTGAACTTGTAGTTCGATTCGTCCACGCTGATTTGGAATTCGGGCGTCATAAGAATAATATTGATAATCGCGCACAGACTCATCTTTGAGAATTGGTGCGTCTATGTCAAACGCGGTGTTAGAAATACGCTTGAACATCTTTATTATTATCGTCTTCGTCTAACTCGAAGACCACTTTCTGCTATCAGACTAGCGGTTATATTTTTTTCCTTTTCCGACATCGGGATATCAGCTAACTCCGCTAGTTTTTGATTAGCGGCTTGATTTATTATTTTACTTACGCTTGCGGGCATCACTTCAGTGCTGGGCAATTTCACAGGTTGAGATCGTACCGGTCTGCGTATTAATCTTGTTAGTCTATCTTTAATTGCTGAAAACGCTTTGCTAGCGAGATTACCAACAGCGCTTACACCTTTTTCACGAACAACATCAATAGCTTTCATTCCTAGTTGCTTTGCAATCGGTATTGTTTTTGGGGCTATTCTTGTAAACAGACCCTGAACAACATCACCTAGTCCATCTCCGTAGGTTGCTCTGTATACAGGTAATCGAGAGTTTATTACCCTGACCATGGTAGGTCCACGAGTATTGTGTATGATCATATTATTATTAAGTGACTTTATCACTAATTACATACTTAATCACTATAATAATCGTCGGCGATTTCATTAATAAGAGACCGATATACATTAATATCCATGATGCCGCCTGTAAATAATCGTTTGCAAATATCAGCTGCTTCATTAATGATTTCTGGGGAATTATTACCAGCTCGTTTTCCTCCGATGAGAATTTCTAATCGATCGACATCAGCAAGGACATTATTGGGGCAAGTAATAAGACCACTTCCTAGACCACTTCCAGTTGCGCCGGGAGCGTCTTGAAATTCTTCTTCTTCTTCCTCTTCACTTGGTTTTGGTGGTGTTGTTTTCTTTGGTGTAGGAGATAGAACTGGTATTCGTGATTTTGGTGATCCTGGATAATCACGAAGTGCTTTTTGTCGTTGTTGTATTTGTTGTTCTTGTTCTCGTTGATATTTTTGTTGTTTTATTATTTGTTGTTGTTGTTCTGGCGGTAATTGTATGAAGGCAATATAATTATCTATTGCACGAATATACTCAATATATCTTGGATCATTATTTCTAGCCTGATCAACGTCATAATGTATGCGAAATATCCATTTGTACCAATTTTCACTACCTACAGGTTTATCAGCATATTCAGTTTTTAAATACCGTTTTCGATCACTGAAACTTTTCACAGCAATCATAGCTAAATCTCCTGGATTTTTAATATTTTTAATATAATTAATAGCATCTTCGATAAATTTGTCATTTATGTTAATTCTTTCTTCTTGTTCTGGTAGACGTTCCTCTATATCACCTATTTCAGCACCTTCAGGTTGATCTTCATCTTTAGGTATTTCCGGGACTGGCATCGCAGCAGCTATTTCGGCTGGAAGTTCACGTAAAATTTCTTTTGTTTTCTTAGTTCTTCTTGCTATTTTTTCAGTTCCTTCAGCTATTTTTCCAGTTACTTCAGCGGTTTTCTCCAACACAGGTTGAATACCTTTAGTGGTCTCAGTGATAGGTTTAAATAATTTTTTTGTATCCTCCTCAAATTCAACTTGAGATTCCTGACGCGATTGTAGTTGTTGCTTAACAGAATCACGAACGGGTAGATATTTTTTAATTGCCTCTAGTCGCTCTCGAGCTAATTTAGCTGAGTGTGGTTCTCCGATACTCATTATTGATAATATTTATAATGGCTGTTTAATTTATAGCAGCAGAGAGGGTGAATGACATACGCGTAGTGACAGATTGTGAAAAAATCTGGTCAATTAAAAGAAGTTTTCATTATTAAGGCAAAAACTTCTTTTTTCAGCCTTCGTAGGAACCCTTAATTTTCAAAAATAAGGTCTCTACAAAGTTGTAGGGTTCACCCTCTCTGCTGCTACATTTTTTTAAAATATCGTCTTCTTAATTTTTCTCTTAATTTTTTTCAAATACATCTATTTCCCTATATCTTCACGTTCTTTAGTCCATCCATGTTTCGACGTGTTCGGTGCAAGGCATTTCTTTCGATAGCGATAAAATGACGTCGTAAATAATTGTATGTGATTTTATTGCTTAATGGACACCTTGTTTTAATTACAAAACAATCAAAAACACAAATTTGTACCAACATTTTTTGAAAACCAGATGCATGGAGATAGTCCCAAAGTGATCTAATGCAAAATCAAAAGCAATATACATCCAGACATTAGTTTCATTTTTCCTTTAATGATTGCATTTTTTTCCATTTTCTCTTTCAATATACGAGTTCTTTCAAACAACATGGTATAATTTTCAGTTCATTGACTTTGAAATCTCGGGTCTAACGGTTTCAGTTCCATTATTTAATGCGAAAGTTTTTGGTTTTTTTCCTTTACTTTTGGTAAGTACGGTTCTTTTGTAACCTTTTGTTCTAAATCGGTTAACTGATTTATTCAAAAGGTTCGTTTTAGTGTCGATTTCATAATAAACACTGATGCCGCACAGAGGTTATTAATACTTTTTCGATCTGCATAATCTTTCATATCTCTTTAATATTGTATACTTCAGTTCAGTTATAAAACCAGTACATGTAACATCCCATATCCTTTTGATCTTAACATTCGGATATGCAATAGATAAATCATATATTTTTACCAATGAATCATCGTGCTTTCATTTAATTCATTTTCTTTGTGGCATCGTGTTTTCTTTTTTTATTTCTGATAAATGGTTTTTTTTTTAGACAGGGTATTGGTAGTTGTCTTATTGTTCGAGTCAACCATGTTGTGCTAACCAAGTCAGCCATTTTGTGCTAAAATCAGTTTTACCTATTTAATTTCTTGGATATTTAAGAGTATTTCATTGTGCAAATTCTTCCATAATTGTTCCAGTTTGGATCGTAAGGTACTGTAACTTTCAACAGATCTTTAATTTCTCCGATATCACTCGCTAAGCCATCTATCGCATCTTCAGGTTCGATTGTATCAACTGAATAACATTAGGTAAACTATTTCTCTTTCTCTTACTCTTTGCTGCGTTTGTAAAGCAACAAACAGTGTCTTGACTGGTTATTTAATTTCTGGAGGAGAGATGAAGTTTAGGTACATTGCCTCCTGAAGGTGAAGAGACACTTCACATCAGCGAAGTGAATGTTGGGTACATCATTTACGTCAATGTTATAATGTTTGAGTTGCTTCCCTACAGTATAAAGATTTATCATATAATTCCCATTTCACGAGCACAGATCTTTTTGCCGTACATTCTTTCCGTCTTTTAACTTTGTATATGTGATTTTGTTTGTTGTGTAGAGATAGGTCGTGCTCTTAAATGATACCCTTAGTATCATCTCTCTTTAGATGTATTTTAATATGTCAGTGTCTGCCAGCCAATGGTCAGCCATGTGACTAGCACAGACCCTTCCGTGTGGAAATCATTTTATAGCTTCGCCATGCAATATGTAGGTTGATTCTTCGGTTCACCATTCTTCGAGCAGCTTATTTTATATGCCCCCTTGCCACCAAAAAAAAGTATTATTTCTCGAGATGTGAGAGTAGCGGCAGAAGGCAGGTAGCAAGGTGTAAGTGGAAAAGTAAATGACTTTCATCTTGTCTACGCGCATGCCCTACTTTCTTCAAGTTACTGCAAATGGAGCGAGAACATACAAAGTTTCACCTTTCAGCCACTCATTTCATCGGTAAGAACTTGTGAGTAATGAAAAATACACTCCGCAAAATTTTAAACATGTTCTGAGAAATAAATACATTTCTTATCTCATGCATAACGTATAATCACAAATACTGATATTTAATTGATCACACCAAATAAGTTATTTTTTGTTATCGAATGTATCTTTAACCAATAGATGCATCCTGATAAGGTCACTAGCAGACGATATTCTGCCCAATTTACCTGGACGATGGTCAACCTGGCAGTTTCTCCTATATGCGACCACCAAAACTGACCATTTGAACAAGGCACACTGAAGCTTTTGCTTACAAATTTACAAATTACAAATATAGATACAAACAGAAAGCCTGAATTGCGTTCTGTTTATGCAGTGTTTTATAACAGTATCTTGAGATTCAATGAATTTACAAAAACTTCCAAACACTATATACACTCAACGGTAAATCTGCCAGCTTGCAAAATATGGATGTTGATGACATCGTTCGGTGACTATCTATACAGCTATTTATTTTACGACCTGATAATTGTCAAAGATTTTATTTGAATTATGTTGCTCTGATCGCACCAAGGTTTATAAAGAACACGTGAGGATAAAATAAATACAAGATATAATAGATTAAACTAAATACAGACCTGCTGTATTGACTCTGAGTTCTCAAACAAAGGAGATTAATGACTTTGCTGAAATGCGTATGTTGTATTCTGTACGCATGAGGGTTATCAGCCAAGAAGATTATTGTTTTACGGTATTACACCACATAATCAAAACACAAAATCAAACACACATTCAAAAGTAATATCAGTTCATTCTCGTAATTTAAGAATTGGAACTGTATTTCCATTCCTTCTTTCACAATAGCTTGCATTTGTGAATCGCGCAAGTGCATTCCATTTCGTACACGATTACAATGGTAATTTAGTTATGTTCTCGTTTATTCTCATTCGTGATTAGATTAATATATTTAATAATTATAATATTTATCTTTTCTTTCGTACATTTATTTAACGTATAATGGTTTCTTTTATCATTCGTTATTTCATAGAGCCATTGCTACGTTCAATCGTTCACTCACCGATTATCTGCTTTTACATTTGTGTTCTTGTGTCCTTTGGGGGGTGGGGTCTTTTTATAAGTTATTTTGCATTTTTGCGATCATTGTAATCATTTGACTGACTGATAAATCGCAGACAGAATTTGATTAGATGTAGGTTAAACTTTCGAGCGAGGCCACTTAGGGTCTTTTTCGTTTGGTAAAAGCACGTCACGTGATTGTATAAAACGTTTATTCCAGGTCACATTTCCTACTGTTTCTACTACATATAGTGTAAATTTCACGCAATATTATAAATATGTTCGTACGAAGAACGTTGAAATATATCATTTCGTTAAATCATACAAGAACAAACTCGTTCAGGGTACTTCTTTCAATGACTTGGCAGCGGACTTATCAGTAGAAGAAATAGTGCGTATAAATTAGAGTATTAGATCATGAGTGTTATCTATTTTGGGTGTCGAAGTAAAACAATAAAAACATACCACAGAATCTGAATATTCTGTTTAAAAAAAATGAAAACAAATGCTTCATTGTCTATTTTCAGGTGAAATAAGTTTTGCTACAGATGAAAACGTCAGAAGATGTTAACATTATCTTTAAGGTTCAGAAGTTAGGCTAAAGCATGCAAGTAGTATTAGGGGGCGTTATAGCCATGGTAGAACTCTATGTTAAATTTAGGGGGTTGTACCGTAGCCTCAAGATTTATAGCCTCACGTAGACTTCTGCGTTAAATTTGGTCGTTTTCACTATAGCCTCAAGATTTATAGCCTCGCGTAGACTTCTATGATAAAAGAGGTGGTTTGTACTTCGGGGACAATGGGAATTTAACATTGGGATATCACCTGGAGGTCAATGGAAATTAACATGGGTGACGTCATGGGGTTTATACGGTCAAAACTATTTATAGGGTGAAATGTATTAACAGGGACAAAGGGTTGATAGGGACAAACATAGACATACAGAAACAAACAAATATACATCCAAACACACAGAAAAGAGGACAGAGATGTTCCAAAGAAAGCCTCACAGACAGAATAGAGACTCCAAAAAGAAAAGTCTATTGTATGGGTACAAACTTTTATTCAAATATATACATGGGCTCTACGGCCTGTGCTTTGGTCTAAGCACTATCCATTTAATACATACAAATTTGGACATTGAAACAAACCTATTCACAAATTATATATTTCTTGGTTCTAGAAAACTACTTTTAACAATTAAAGTTCATGCCTCAAAAAAACATATACAACGCATGTCCATTTCATAAAAGAATGACATTTTTCATACTACAATTAATGTCCATTTTTGAGAAAAAGTTTAAAGAAACAAACGTTCAAATTGGACAAAGTTCGTGCTTTTCATTTTATCAGTCACGCACGTTGTTTAAATCTGGTCAGCTACCACTTGTGTCCCAGCGTAGATGTTTTCCATCACGTACTCCTTTCATCTGTAGATCTGTTGGTATATCCATCGTGCTAGGTACACTTATCGACAAGCAGATCAATGGTGGTTATTGTCTTCTTCCCATGGAGGTACAACGTATTGCCATATGAATGGTCACTTTTCCATTGGTGATGTCAAATTCTTCTCTCATCGTCTGCACGTCTTCAATAGCACTCAATAGTTTGGAAGAAGTTAATTCTGCAGGTGTACTAAACCCGAGACATACAGGAGAGTTCAAAATTTCGTGATACATGGATAGGCTCAAACGACCTCGATCTTTGACTTGACACTGATGTTTGAGTTCCTCTAACAGTGAGTCAAATAAGTCCGTAATGAAACCTGCTGCTTCCTCGGCTGGAACGTCTGACGCAAAGTCTTTAAATTTCACCGCGTAGGTGTAAGTTGTCGTCCTAAATTTTCTCGAAGTCGCTGTCTGAATCATTTGGATGCTAAAATACTCCTTTAGGTCTACTGAATCCTTTTCCTTCTTGGACGCACTTTGCTGTGAGGGTATGGTGGTAAAAGTGGTCTATGATGTTTGTTCCTTCACTTATTTCATCTGCGTAGAGTGATTCATCTGTCTCGGTGTTTGTCCTCGCAATGAAGTGTCTTTCTTGGAAGTTGTCCCTATTTTATACTGGGTGATATCAGCATGTCCATAAGGTAAAGTCTTGTGGTCTGGAAGTCGCACTGGTTGCACGTAGTTTGCCATGGTGTTAGTAAATAAACAACTAAGATGTGGTACCGCATTGGTGATGTTATCGTGAGGCACAGCATCGCACTCGAGTTTCTCGTTGGACTTGAGTCTTACGCTCGATACTTGCTGTTTGAAAGTATTCATCTTTCTCGCTTGGCCTTTGTAGTTACAAATGAACTATCGGTCTTGGACGTTGTCCCTTTTTATATGTTCACCACTATTGACGTGACCGTACGGTAAAGTGAAGTGGTTGGGAAGCCGTACTCGCTTCTGGTACACGATTTGATAGACTTTTTCCAAGGGTCGACTGACGATTTGGTGTGTGGGTAAACGTACACTCTTGTTACGTTCGTTGGTGATCACTCTAAAATTTCCATCCTGTCCAGACTGCAAGGCTTCTTTCAGCACGCCAAAGTTCACCACTTGACCGGTGCGATAATTGAGAGTCAATCCTTTCACTTTACACTCCGTGTGCACTTCTCCTTGTGGGTCTCGGTATTCGTAGCCGTAATTTTTAGGACCGCCACTAGCAAAACTTAGAATCTTGTCGTCGGGATGCTCGTCTCTCCAGGCTCCTAAACGGTCTCCTTCGATATTAGGGTGACTTTGACCCAGGCGATCGATGTGGATGCAACTGTCTGTGTCAAAATACAGCACACGATCTCCTAACTAGTGTAACGCTTCATACAGTTTTAAGCGAGCATGGGCTGTCACGTAAGCCGCAATGATGACATTTCCAAATTCGTCAGCTTCTACAAAGTCCAGTTCTTCTTCGTAATTGGCTAAGATTAAGTCCTCACGAACGACGTCCACGTGTTTCGTGTATTTGGTTTTGTCGTGAATCATCTGGAAGTAGCGGGAAGGTTCTGTCAAATACTCCGTCTTGGGTAAACACGGTCGTTGTGCCATTTTACCCCACAAGGAATACAAGATCACTTTGGCAAACGAACGCCCTCCTTCGTTTTTCTCGATGTGGTCTAAAATGATACTTTCATGATCCCAGTATTTGTCTTTGAATTTCTTTTGGTCTTCGGGAGTGTGGCACCAGGAAATATTGCCACTGGCTTCTTGTTTCAGTTTCAAAAAAGCATCCACGTAGTCTGCGAAAATGCCTTTCTGAGTCTCGTCGCCCTTGTGGTACTGTTCTGTCTTGGGAAAGTGGTAAATTTCGTACACTTCTAACAATTGGTATCCCAAGTCCAGAGCTTTAAACAATTCCACGCTGACCCACGTTCCCGTCAAGGCACGTTCTTCCTGGCTGTGCTGACAAGATCGGTCTTGGTTGCACGTTTCGGCACAAGTACGGCACAAGGGAAACATCAGTTTTCCTTGGCAATGGTGAGGTAAAACGGGATGGTACAAGTCCGTGGGAGGCAAAACTTTACAATTGATCAATCCTTCGTATTGTCGAATGTTGTCCAGGTCGATGTGTTCCGTCAGCAATTGCGGGTGCCCTGCGGAAAACGACAATATTTGCACACGTAAGGATACAGCGAACACACGTCCAAGTATTTGATTGCTTCTCCTTTCTCTTCGTCGGTTTGGTACAGCAAACAGGTGTGCTACGTATATGTAATTAAATTCCTTGTGTGTTAGTTTTAAAATTCTTTTTATTTTATTTTTGTTTCATTACATTTTATTGTAATGATTATTGAAAGGATTCAAAATTCTTTTTCAGTAATTAGATATTTTCTTTTACTATATGTTATTCATTTAAGACGTAAAAGTGTTACTTGAGAATTATTTTTAGTTAACCTAATTCGTCTTAGGTTGGGAACTTCGTAAACAGGCAGTTAAAATGATTTTTCAGTCATAGGGCCATACTTTGATTCCGAGATCACCATGTGTAAACAACGTTTTTTTGTGATTGGTTTTTAAGTGGGGTTACACTGGCGTACGTGATAGTTTTCTTGTAGTAAGAGACCACATGACCCATCTCGCGAGACTTGAAATGATTTTTTGGGGGTTTAAATACGCATTCTTAATATTCTTCTGGCAGAGTCGTTTTAACATCTTGAAGGAACAAGGTGTTATTTTTATTTGTTACCAGATTCTTTGTTTTTCATCTGATTTTTGGATTTAATAATTTATTCTCCTGGAAACTCAACAAGTTGACTTTCTTATAAAAAAATCTGAAAGATATTCATGGAAATTTATTCTGGAATTATTCGGAAACAAAGACTGAGATTCAATTGAGGAATTGTTGATATTCGTACATTGGACCACATCTGATGTCATCGCCTTCCATATTTGCGTGTCGTCGAGATTCAAACTTGGATTCTAATAGAAGTATTTAGTGATAGGACTTGTGTTTTCATTCTTAGGTTTAAATTTTGGATTATATTCACAAACCTTAAATCCTATTTACCAATTTTTACATTGTTTTCTAGGGAAATAAATTATTTTGTTAAAATATACAAAGCTTGTTGGCTTTCACTCTTTTCTTTGTTACTGAGTGCGAGCTCTTGTCCCGTAACAAAGAAAATTGGGTTGCTCGTCCTTGGGATATAAGAATTTTGGTCAAATATTTCAAAAAAATTGCTTTTTGAAATTTAAGTCCCCCTAGTCTTTAAATCCCAAGTACTATTTTACATTTTTGTTTGAAACATTAAGGGAAAACAACAGGCTTTTATTCACAATGTCATCAAAAGTGGAAACTTTTCTTTCTAATCCAACTCAGGAGCAGTTGGATAGTCTGAAAAAAAGATGAGTTGCTTGAACTTGCCAGAAAGTACGATCTTTCTGAAGCAAAATCTTCCTTAACGAAACAAGAAATTAAAAATATTTTGATCCAATATTTGGTGGGAAAAAATATTTTTGATAAAAGTGTTTTGGCATCAGTCAGTAAGTCTATGACAGACACTGACATTAAAGTAATAGAATTAAAACTGAAATTCAAAATGGAAGTAGAGTTAAGGAAGCTCGAGTTTCAGAAAGAAGAAAAAGAGAAACAAATGCAGTTGCAATTTGAAGAGAAGCAATTGTAAATGCAGTTTGAAGAAAAGGAGAGAGAGAGACAGGAGAGGGAGAAAGATAAACAATTACAATTTGAAAAAGAGAAGAAAGAGAGACAGGAGAGGGAGAAAGATAAACAATTACAATTTGAAGAAAAGGAGAGAGAGAGAGAGAGAGAGAGAGAGAGAGAGAGAGAGAGAGAGACAGACAGAGAGACAGACAGACAGACAGACAGACGGGAGAGGGAGAAAGATAAATAATTACAATTTAAGAAAGAGGAGAGAGAGACAGGAGAGGGAGAAAGATAAACAATTACAATTTGAAGAAAAGGAGAAAGAGAGACAGATGCAATTACAAAGAGAGAAGGGTGACAGGGAATTTCAGCTTAGAATGAAAGAATTTGAGCTGGCAAGTGGCAAGCACAATTCCACTTCACATACAGATTCAAGTTTTGACATTACAAAAAAATATCAGGCTAGTTCCCCCTTTTAGTGAAAAGGAAGTAGACAAATATTTTATCTATTTTGAAAAAGTTACTGAAAATTTCAAATGGCCAAGGGAGCATTGGACTCAGTTATTTCAATGTGTATTTTTCGGCAAAACCCGAAATATCTATGCATCCCTGTCAGTACAACAGAGTTCGGATTATGATTTGGTTCAGGAGTGCATCTTAAGGGGTTATGCCTTAGTCCCTGAGGCTTATCGGCAAAAATTCAGGAACTATAAAAAGGAAGCTGGACAGAATTATGTCGAATTTGCTAGAGAAAAAGAACAGTTATTTAAGAGATGGTGTTTAGCCAAGAAAGTTGAACATGATTATGAAAGTCTTGAACAACTTGTGTTACTTGAAGAGTTCAAAAACTGTGTTCTTAATGATATTAAGAATCACCTTGAAGAGCATAAGATTGAAACCTTGGAAAATGCTGCTCTTGCTGCCGATGAGTACTCTTTAACTCATAAAGTTCCTGTTGTAGGCAAATCATTCACTCAGCAGTCTACTGGTAGAAAGGTATTTCAGCCTAATACGACTCCTCCTAAAATTCAATCTGGCACAACTTCTGAAACTCAAGCTTCTGATAAACTTGATTCAAAATCCTTGTCTCTGCCTACGTGTACCTACTGCAAGAAAAAAGGACACGTCATTTCTGATTGCTTTAAATTGAAATATAGGCATCAGAATCAAGATAGACCTATCCCAAATGCTCTTATTTCTAAGAGGTCAAGGTCACGGTCATGTATTGAAAGCAATACATTTGTTGGGTCTCAAAAACCCCAGTCTGATTTTATTATGGAGAATTATGAACCATTCATGTCGAAGGTTCTATATCGCTCTTGGGTGATTCGGCCAATCCTATCCCTATTAAAATTTTAAGGGATACAGGAGCTTCTCAGAGTCTTTTAGTGTTAGGAATTTTACCTTCTTCTGAGAAGTCCTGTTCTAAGGAGAGTGTTCTTATTCAGGGAGTAGAGTGCGGCTTTGTTAATGTTCCTCTCCATTCTGTAAATTTGTCATCAGACTTAGTTTCAGGACCTGCGACAGTCGGTATAGTGTCTAACTTACCCGTTGAGGGCATTCATTTGTTGCTAGGCAACGACCTAGCTGGAGACAAGGTTGTGGTTAATCCACTTGTAACTGACAAGCCTTCTTTGGATCAGAAACTTGATCCTATTGAAAACGAATACCCTGAGCTATACCCAGCATCTGTAGTTACTAGAGCTATGTCAAAAAAAGCTCTTGAGAATGATTTTGATAAGGAAGGCATTCCTTTAGCTGACACTTGTATTGGTCAGGCTTTTGATGAGGTCACTTTCACTTCTAATTTGGATCAATCAGGTGGTATTGATCACAGTGATCCTCTTTTAAATACTCATTCTCTTTTATCTAATCAGGGTGATAAACGACACTCACTTGTCGTCGAACAGGAAAAAGATCCTGAGATCTCCTGTTTGTTTCAGAGGGTCATTAGTGAGACTGATGCAACTGAAGTACCTGTCTGCTATTTCATTAAAAATGGAATTCTTATGAGAAAATGGAGACCTCCCGAGGTACCTGGTAATGATGAGTGGTCAGTGAACTATCCGATTGTAGTTCCAAAATCTTACAGACAGGAAATGCTTAGTTTTGCCCATGGAACTCCTCTGGATGGTCATCTAGGGATGAATAAAACTGATAAAAAGATCTTGACTCACTTTTATTGGCCAAAAATCAAAAGTGATGTTTGTAAATTTTGTAGATCTTGTCATACTTGTCAAATGGTAGGAAAACCCAATCAGAAGATACCTAAGGCTCATCTGCAACCAATTCCTGTATTTGACGAACCATTTAGCAGAATTATGGTAGATTGTGTTGGTCCCTTACCCAAGACCAAGTCAGGCAACCAATATTTGTTGACCATTATGTGTGCGTCAACAAGATTCCCAGAGGCAATTCCTTTGAGGAATATTAAAACCAAAACTATAGTAAAAGCTTTAATAAAGTTTTTACTCAATTTGGCCTTCCCAAATCTGTCCATTCGGACCAAGGATCAAATTTCATGTCTGGAATTTTCCAGCAAGCTATGCACGAATTGGGCATTAAACAATTTAAATCCTCTGCCTATCATCCTGAGAGCCACGGGGCCTTAGAAAGATTTCATCAGACTTTAAAGAACATGATTCGATCATATTACTTTGATACTAGTAAAGATTGGGATGAAGGCATCCATTTACTTTTGTTTGCTGTTAGGGAATCAGTTCAAGAATCTTTAGGATTCAGTCCCTTTGAACTAGTTTTCGGACATACTGTGCGTGGACCTTTGAAATTGTTGAAAGAGAAACTTCTTTCAAATGAAGATACTGAGCTCAATCTTCTTGACTATGTTTCTGATTTTAAGTGCAAATTTTCAAAGGCTTGTGAGGTCGCAAGAGCAAATCTGCACTCTACTTCAAGATATGATAAAAACTCAAGGGATAGGACTTTCAGCCTGGTGATAGAGTTCTCGCTCTCTTGCCCATTCCACAAAATCCCCTTCAGGCCAAGTATTACGGTCCATACACGGTTGAAAAGAAAGTAAATGGTTTAAATTACATCATAAATACTCCTGGTAGGCGAAAACAAAAACAACTTTGCGACATTAACATGTTAAAGGAGTATATTGAAAGAGATAGCCAAGTAAATCATACAATTAATTTAGTTGTACCAGTCCCACCAAGTTAGGATTTAATTCAATTGGACACCGTTGAACTTGGATCAACAAATCTTCGGAATTCGGAAATTATTAAAGATCTAGACCAGAAATTTTTACATTTGCAACAACAAGAAAGAAATGAACTTAAACAGTTTTTATTCGAATATGAGCACTTGTTTCCGGATATTCCTACGAGGACAAACAAAATTTTTCATGACGTTGAAATTGTAGATTCAAAACCTGCGAAACAACACCCATACAGGATGAACCCTCTCAAACAGTAGCACTTGAAAAAGGAAATTCAGTATTTGCTGGAGAACGATTTCATAGAGCCCAGTAAAAGTGATTGGAATTCACCATGCATACTTGTTCCGAAACCGGATAACACTTTCCGTATGTGCACTGATTATAGGAAGGTGAACAGCGTGACAAAAACAGATTCGTTTCCGTTACCAAGGACTGATGATTGCATTGATAAAATTTGAAATGCCAAGTACGTCACCAAATTTGACCTTCTGAAAGGATTTTGGCAAATTCCACTTACGGAAAGAGCGAAAGAAATTTCGGCGTTTGTGACTCCAGATGGACTCTATCAATATAAAGTAATGCCGTTTGGTATGAAGGGTTCTCCATGTACGTTTCAACGCTTGATGAATATGATTACTTCTGGTCTAGATAATTATGATGCTTATATTGATGATGTCATCATATACAACGACACCTGGAAAGGACATCTAGCCACGATTCGGAAATTCTTTGAAAGAGTCACTGATGCTAATTTGACAATCAATTTATCTAAAAGCGAGTTCTGCCGTGCTTGTGTAACTTTCCTAGGACATATTGTGGGACATGGTCAAGTTAAACCTATTGATGCTAAGGTCAAGGCTATCTCTGATTTTCCTGTGCCTGTCAGTAAAAAGCAATTAATGCGATTTTTGGGTATGGCCGGATACTATCGAAAGTTTTGTTCCAATTTTTCCAATATTGCTGAACCTCTGACAAATTTGTTAAGCAAGAGAAATAACTTTCTCTGGACCGAAAAATGTCAGAAAGCTTTCGATAGGTTAAAAGCCATACTCAAAAGTGCGCCGGTTTTAACAGCTCCAAATTTCAATCAGTCTTTTAAATTGTCTATGGATGCAAGTGATGTTGGGGTTGGAGCAGTATTGATTCAAGGAGACAGCAATGGTATTGATCACCCAGTGTGCTATTTCTCTAAGAAATTAAATAAGCACCAAAGAAATTATTCAACAATCGAGAAGGAATGTTTGGCTTTAATTTTGGCATTACAACATTGTGAGGTTTACATTAGCTCGGCTCCTTCTCCGGTTGTTGTGTATAGTGATCACAACCCCCTTACTTTCATCGACAAGATGAAAAATAAAAATCAAAGATTATTAAGGTGGAGTTTGTCTTTGCAAGAGTATAATCTGAACATCAGGCACATCAAAGGAAAAGACAATTTGATTGCAGATGCACTTTCCCGTGTATAGAAATATTATTTCATATACACTTTATATAATTTATAAGAATTCTTATGTAATTTTGTTTACCGCATGTATAATTTACATATGGTAAAAAAGAAAGTTTTATTACATAAATCTTTCTTTTTTCTTTATGGGGTGAAGTGTTACGTATATGTAATTAAATTGCTTGTGTGTTAGTTTTAAAATTCTTTTTTATTTTATTTTTGTTTCATTACATTTTATGGTAATGATTACTGAAAGGATTCGAATTCTTTTTCAGTAATTCGATATTTTCTTTTACTAAATGTTATTTATCTAAGACGTAAAACGTGTTACATGAGAATTATTTTTAGTTAACCTAGTTCGTCTTAGGTTGGGGAAGTTTGTAAACAGGCAGTTAAAATGATTGGTCAGTATCAGGACCATACTTCCCTTTCGTGATCACTATGTGTAAACAACGTTTTTTTAGTATTGGTTTTTAAGTGGGGCTACACTGGCGTACGTGATAGATTTTTTGTAGTAAGAGACCACATGACCCATCTCACGAGACTTGAAATCATGTTTTTGGGGTTTAAATTCGCATTCTTAATATTCTTCTGTCAGAGTCGTTTTAACATCTTGAAGGAACAAGGTGTTATTTTTATTTGTTGCCAGATTGTTTGTTTTTCATCTGATTTTTGGATTTAATAATTTATTCTCCTGGAAACTCAACAAGTTGACTTTCTTATAAAAAATTCTGAAAGATATTCATGGAAATTTATTCTGGAATTATTCGGAAACAAAGACTGAGATTCAATTGAGGAATTGTTGATATTCGTACATTGGACCACATCTGATGTCATCGCCTTCCATATTTGTACGTCGTCGAGATTCGAACCTGGATTCTAATAGAACTATTTAGTGATAGGACTTGTGTTTTCATTCTTAGGATCAAATTTTGGATTATATTCACAAACTGTAAGTCCCATTTACCAATTTTTACATTGTTTTCTAGGGAAATAAATTATTTTGTTAAAATATACAAAGCTTGTTGGCTTTCACTCTTTTCTTTGTTATTGAGTACGAGCCCTTGTCACGTAACAGGTGGCATTCGTCCATCCTCCGTACAAACTGTCACGTGGGTTCAGTGCGTCCACCAGCTTGTAACTTTCCACGATGCGCTTAAACTCAGGATCGGTTTTCAAACGGTGATCGTACTCGTGTTCCCACATTTCTAACACTTGATATCCTTGTTGTTCTAACTTCAAGCGTCGCTGACAAGTGGCCTTGTACAACTTTTCCATGGTCCGTTGTAAAAACTCATTTTTGGTGTCACGTTGAGGGTAACAGATGGGACATCCGTGAAATAAGCACCCGTTAAACTCGTACACAATCTGGGGCTTTTCTAAGTCCCAACCATCCACCGACTACCTTCCAGTGGTCTTTTCGCCTCCTCCGATGCGGGCGTGTTGGATCCATTTGTCTTCCTTGTCGCACAAGTAATGTAACCACCGTAGGGCTTTGACCGAGTATTGACGTTTGACAAAGTTCGTCGTTTGAGGGCAGATGACAGCCAGGGTGTTTTCAGGCATGGATCGTTGGCATTACACTAAGGAACACGCTTTGGCAATGGTGCAGGCTTCTTTCAAAGGATCGATCCCTCCGTGCTCCATGAACAGTTCTCGAAATTTTCCACAGCAACGCCGTATAATGTCCACGTCGGAACGACAATACTTTAACATTTCTTCCTGAAAGTCGAAGGGGTCCGAGGTGTGTCTGATACCAAGCGTAGAAAGCTTCTCGTTCTTCGGTATGCATGTTGTCGGGGTTGTAGAAGTGAGCCTCAGGCAAATGGGGTAGAACGGCGTGTTGATTGGCTTCGGTATTGAAAAAGTGCGGAAAATAGCCTTTGGCCATTTTTGTCGTTCGAAACGTTTTAGGCACTTGACTCAAACGCATGGCCAAGTAACTCATCGAATCTTTAAACTGCACTTGTCCCACTTGCATGTAGATGAGTTTGCCTCCGTTCAAAGTCACTTTAGGACGTTCGGTGCCTTGTTCCGTATAGTATCTGAGAAGAAATTGTCCATCGTATCCCGAGAAATTGTGAGCCATCACCGTGACATAGCCATGACAATCTCCGTAACGTTCGATGTCCTCTTGACTCCACGTCTCGTCGATAGGGTTTAAGATCCATTGGGCGAAATCGGTCAGCGTGTTTGGTCCCCGAAAGATTTTTTCACGTCCTCCAGGAATCTTGTTACAGTGAGGGCAATGACTAAAGATAGGTTCTTGGATGCACTTCTGGTACGCTCGGTGGGCCACGCACAAATTAGGAATGTGAATGGCAGTCTCTTGCATGCATTCAAAATCGAAAAAGATGAAATTCCCCTTCTTCTTGTGGCCATCTTCTTCCTGTTGGGGTTGGTAGTTTTGAACGTAGCATTGGTGTTCCAAGTCCACGATTTGACGACAAATGTGACATGGTTTCTTTCCTCGACAAACGTGTAACTTGACACTATTGGTACGTATGCCTTGTCCACAAGTAGGGCACAATCTCAGGAGTTGGCAAGCACTTTTCGTCTGTGAACCTTGCGTCTTCAGATGTTGTTGGTAACAGGTTGGACTGACAAAAGTGCGCTGACAAGCTGGACAATGCACTCGTTCTTGTCCTTCGTCAAGACAGGGTTTAGAGGCTAAACATCCTGAGCATTTCGATCCACAATGCTTGTGTTGCTCTCGATTGTTATAGCCATAGTCAAATTTCTCACAGTAATAACTGTATCCCAGGAATGCAGTGATACTGGTTATGGCATCGAAATGTTTATCGTGATGATAGACGTGAATGTATTTTCCGTCTTTGAAATTTTTGCCTCAAAAACAACAGAGGTCCTCGCACTTCTTGAGGGTGCACTTTCAAGGTGTAGCGTGGAGCCAAGACGTCTTGCAATTTTTGCATTTCAGGAGTGCCGCAGGGTGTGTCTTTGGATAGCCCCGCTTGCTGTAACAGTTGTTCTGCTTCTCTTCGTTGTTTAGATCTGTCCGATTGTCGAATAGTTTTCCAGGCTCTTTTCCATTCTGCCTTGTCATTCTTGTCGGCATACGTTTGTCCCACCACGATGGCACGAGCTAAACACATCTGGTCTTGAGGGTTGTTAATTTGAACGATGCTGCGCTTGATGCTGCGAAGGTCGTCCACCAATAACACCTTTTTGCGTCCTGTCCCTTGGGGAAGAGACACGTGGGTCATGAACAGTGTCGCTTTTCCGTCGGTGATGTGAAACTTGTCGTTGGATTGCTGTACGTGTTGAATCTTGTCGATGACTTTGGAAGGTGTCAATTCTGCTGGGCTGCTAAACTCGATCCAAACGGGTGATTTCAAACTGTCGTGATGATTGGAAAGTCTCATGACATCGTCTTCTTTGCATTGGCATCGTCGTTTCAGAGCGACTAACAAAGAATCCCACACATCGGTGATGAACCCCTCTGCTTTCTCCAGCGGTACGTCTGACTTGAAATCTTTAAACTTCACCGTGTAGGTGTAGGCCGTAGTTCTAAATTTTCTAGAGGAGCGTTTTTCCGTCTCTCAAATGTGCTAATACTTTTCGGGTGATACTTGTGGACTTCGGTTTGGAATAGGCTCTCTCGGTCTGGTCGCAGACGTGGAAGGTGTTGGTTCAGGTTCGCTCATGTCTTCGATTTGAGCGAACACTTCTTTTCGTGTGTGAGGCGATACGTCACGTCGCTGCCTCTTACCTTCTTCTTCTCTCTTACTGAAATCGTGCGATCGTTTCATCTCAATTACTTATTCAGAAATGATTGAACTAAGTTCGTTCTCTCGGTATATATATACCCCTCTCTACCTCTTGTTGTGACAATGACTTGGTATATTTCACAAGGGCAAGTGAACGCCAAACAGATAGGAACCCCTGGCTAACTTATGCGAACGACAATGGTGCGTCTTAAGCACCTCGTATATCTTGACGACCCTTCGATTCAAACCCTACCAAGAAAGAAAAAGGTTGCAAGGAAAAAAAACCCAGACAGTTGGTGTCATCAAGAGAACTAGAGACGTTACTGTGCCGTTCGGACACGTACGTACTCCAGAAAACCACGCTGCTCGGCAACGATGTCTCCTTCTCTCTGTCACTTCTAATTTTGTCCTTGACCAAGATATCTATCAACCCTGATTTAACACTTGTGTTTCCTCATTTGATATTTTTTTTAAAAAAATACCAAATCCATTTTTAACAGAACTACCCATTTTCGACAGCAGCGACGACGTCTCCTACTGCTCTTGCCACTGTTGTTGCACCTACAAAGGTTAGCTTTCCTGAGACCAAATTACAAGACAGGGCAAGTGCGTTGTGAAGTTGACTGGATGTATCTAAACAATAACTGTCAAACCCCTATGTTCTACCTCTTGTTGTGACAATGACTTGTGATACTTCACATTATCTGAAGTAGAAATGTTTACAAACCGTACAAAGTTATGTGACTTTAGTTTTTGACACCTGCACAGACTCTTCACTTTACAAGTGTCACGAGACAAATATCTGTCCAATTTTTACCATTTTCCAAAACACGCACACACTAGCAACATGACCAGAAATCTGTACTTCTTTATTTGTACAGACCCATCCCAGCACATAGAGCTGAGTAAGAACGTTAGGAATATCCCTCATTTATTTAGAAAGATCAAAGCTTTGATGTGTATTTTCCATGTTCCACCCTTTATTAGTGTTTAGTTATGTTCCCTAAAGACACAAACAATTTTGAAAAAATAATTTTGAATTGAGTTTTCTCTCTGTTTATACATTTTTTTTTCAAGTTGTTGGTGCATGGCAGATTACATTCGCATACCTTCTCAAAGTGAGAGGCATTTCTACACAAGTCATTGCATTTGTTAAATTCGATTTTGTTGGTTAGTCATCATTCATCTTTAATTGTATTTTTTGATGAATTTCATTTTTTACAGAAGATTTAATTTCTCTTTATAGAAGATTTAAGGCTTTCTTTTATTGTTACGGTATTTATGTTGTTTAGTCTGTTGCTGCGAAAGAAAATATATATAGCAAAATGCTTAAGTTCGTTCAGTTTTCTTCTATCAAGCTCTACAAAAGGTACCATGTTCGTCTTGAAAGGGATTGAAACTCTAAGTTATGCGGACGTGAAGGAAAATATACCTTTCTTAGTACAGTTTGATGTCTTTGTGTTCGTTCTAATCATGATTGCCTTATATCTTTGTATTTTAGAGGTCATATTTCTTCTTATGTAAATACATGCATCAATGGACAGACAGCTTGAGTCATCATCCTTGAGGTTCACTGAACTTTAGCTTCTTTACTTCATACAAACCCAAATTCACTAGTTTGAAGAAAAATAAAAACAACAAAAAACTGCCACTCAATACTGTAACACTTCTGTCTCTATCGACGTGAGTGTGAGTGTGTATGTCAAAATGTTTGAGTGAGATTTAAAATATTTGTCAGTTTCAAAATGCGAACCAATATTTTGGCCGTTCAATATCTGATGTGGCAAGAAGAAATGGTACAATACGCAACAGAGGATTGTAAGTTCACACTCCAGTCTGTCTGCACTGCAATGGTAACAACGCAAGAGCGTTGGCATTATTTTGCCACACTACCTTAGAACAAAACAATGCATCACTCATCATAAACGATTTCATTGGCTATACTTATTTTCTTACTGCGTTCGCTTCGAATTGACTTCAGTAGCTCTTCGCACAGTGGCAAGATCAGACGTGCTTTTCTGCGCCTGGCCGCCCTGAATTTAGAACCAAACAATGTGTCACTCATTGTACGTGACTTCATTGGCTAACCGATATTTTCCACCGCCTTAGCTTCAAATCGGTTTCAGTTGTTATTCGTACAGCGAGAAGATCAGACGAGTTTTTCTGTACCTGACCACTAGTCACTTCACAAACAATAAAACTGACACACAAACAATCACACCATGGGGCGACTCATGGAAATTATGTTAGTCTTATTACGAAATACATCACGGCTTGTTTGGATGTACTATTTTGTCGGCACTTTTTAATCACATGAGTCTTCAGTTCACTCTTTTGATATTATTTAATGGTGTATTTTTTTCTATGGATGTAATTATCTAAGTGGAATGAGTGTTTCTTTGAAACATTCTTAAGGAAAACAAACGTACGTGTCGTGATATTTTTTAAAGTAGGAATAACATTCTCTCTCTCTCTCTCTCTCTCTCTCTCTCTCTCTCTCTCTCTCTCTCTCTCTCCGTCATTGTAGTTTTGATTGAAATCCTAATGGAATATGTTCCCGTTCGAAGATACCTCTCCAAAATTGTGATCAGTAGTCATAATAATTACGTGAACTGTTCCGTTTGTCATGTCATTTTTTTCAAAAGTTCACAGTCTAAAAATTGTAGAACGACTTTTTTCTTCCATCAGTAAATCTTTGGATGAAATAAAAGATTGAGTTGACTTGAGCTTGTACAATTCAGGTATATGAACTTTATCCTAGTTTGGCACTGCAATATGTCGCTAATTTTTGTATTTTTTTTTTTTTCTCACATTGGAGCTACCGTTTTTCAGAAAAGAAACAAACACACGGCTTTTTCAAGAATGACGCAAGTGACATTGCATTGTATAACCCTGCCTATGGTTAACTCTGAATTCTAAAGCCAAAACGTGCATTCAGAAATAATGTAACAATGTTCGACCTATATTCTCTCTGTTTAGACTGTCGATAGAACAAGGCGCGTTTTGGTACTGTCCGTAGTTTTGTGAAAACTTTGCAACATTTGGGATATACAGAAAAATGTTAAGCAGTCAGTTGACAATAAATACCACACTACTTTTTTTTATGAAATTTTTGAATGAATGAAAACAATGAACATTTCTCACATAGATTGTGTAGTTGTCTTAATTACCTTTGTCCTATAATACCGCAAAAAATAACAGACCCAAAAATTGTGTCCTACGTTTTTGTTATTTTTACCATTCTTTCTTTCTTTCTTTCTTTTTTCTTTCTTTCTTTCTTTCTTTCTGCCAGTAATGTTAATTATGTCTGCCCATCTCTCAAAACACTCCAGACTAGAGTACTGCCAGTTCTGCTGTCACCCAATGCAGTAACACTTTATGTACATGCTTTTGCTTACGCGCATATCGTGCGTCTCTAAAATTATTGTCACATTAGAGACGCAAAAACACACTTCCAGACAATTGAATGCTTGCACCTACACCTTCAGATGTAAAGAGTTTAAGTAGGTTTGTTTCTTTCCCTTAGATGTTTTTCTATCATCGCCTGGC